>JAIUND010003508.1:0-15593 GCA_034699125.1 Gisinianus flammeolus
AAATTGTGAAAAAATTCAGGGTGACAGAAAAGGTCATGGCAGACAATAATGTCGAAGGACCCACAGCTCCATCTCCACAGCCCTTTGACCTTTGGAGCAGGTCAACGGAACGAAGGAAAATAATTATAGTTTCTTTGTGAACTTAACAGACGATATAAGTATATTATATACATATTATAATTAATGTGAATGTGAATGAGAATGAGAATAAAGAATAAAGAATGTGGACATTTGATGACAATTCCCATGGGAAATGGAGCTCGGAAGTCAATCAACCATTTTCCTTCCCATTTCCCAATCTCCATCATAATGGCATTCCCCCTAATTTTATGGAAGTGAGTTTGACAAATTTATATACAGATCCCAGCAGTTTGAGAGTCCGCAAATGTCGTCCACAGATTTCCTGCGTGTGTTTGAGTGTGTGGAAACTTTTCAGCTTGGGTTCTCGGATTCAGAACTGTAAAATTAAATCGCGTCGTCCGTATAAGGGTTTTCCGCTTTTCCGCTTTTCCACAGCCGTTCCGTATTGATTTGAATCTGTGTGTGGAGAAAATGTGCGGGACTTTTTGCGAAACATTGAAAAGTCAAATTTGAGAGTTTGTTTCATTTACCACAACGGATTTGCATGGTATATTATGGAAACTGTGTTTCACACACACACACACAGTGCAGCATCGCTTGTGATGGAATCTGTATATATAATATAGAGTTCGGACTCAAGAGACAAGCCAAATATATACAATTCATAGGTATATAAAGTGACTTGCATTTTCATTTAATTTCGTTTGCTGGAACCGCATCATTGGAATTGACCTCAACACTTTCTCGCAGTGTCCTCGACGAAGTCGGGATATTTTAACGCCGCAGATGTCAAGCGGATGAGTCGTCGCAATTCCTCAGCCATTGCGGTTCATATATATATATATACATAAGCCAGCTGGAACAGAACAGTGTTGGAGATTATGTGGAGTACACACTGAAAATGGCGAAGATGACGGCAAGGAGTGGATTTCGATGGGCAACTCGAATGGCCGAGAACCCGCCCAAAATTGATAAAATGAGACAAACCAATTTGATGAGCCACAGAGAACGCGACCTATTACCAAATTCAAGAGTTTGAGTTGGGCCAGGGCGGTCAAGCTTCAACCGGAGAGCCCAATTCTGTGGAGGAAAGCCATCATGGACTTTCTTTCTGGGGACACACCCCCTTGGCACCCATCCTCGGCCCTTTCTCCAGTGAACGGTAAACCCGTTGGAGGGGAATATTACGTCCCGGCACACAGTGATCTGGGGCCCTGTAAGAAAGCGCCCTTGGACTGCTAGGTCGGTTATGATATTTTTAAAAATGACTCATTTCACAGTTATCATTGGTGTGATACCTATTTGTCGTGTATTTCGAATTTTTTTAGACAATCCCATATAGCTGTTATGGCATTTAAAAGTTTTAATCTCCCAATTACTATAATGACAAAACTTTGAATTCAAATAAAAAGAGTTAGCCACCGACACTCGCTAAATGGCTAAGAAGGCGTCATTCAGCAAGATAAGTAGATAATTATCGAACAAAATTTGGCTGCGGAAAGCTGCGGATCCATTTGATAATTGACGTTAAACATTAACGATTTTAATTGTCTTGCTGCTGAAACGCGTTCGCGTCGTCCTTGCTCGCAGCGGGACGGAATTCTGCAAGGGCGTTTTTATTTCCCATTCAGATCACTGTGCAACGGTCAGCGAGCCGACAATTATCCTCGTTGTAAAATTGATCCATACAAATAATATAATAATATAATATATACATATCGATTCTCACATATGATGATAGTAAATAGTAAATAGTAAATACCGTAAAACTTGAATTAAAAACCTACCTCAATTATTAGCCTAGCTTTTTCGTTTGGTGTATCTATATCTTGTGAAAGCCATTCACCGCAATGCTATACCGAGTAATCCTTGGTTTTTTTGGACAATTCCCAGAATTGTATATAGACACTGTAGCCTAGGCTTTTAATTCAAGTTTTACGGTACATAACAAATTGTAAAAACAAAACGGATTGAAAACTATATATACATGTTTGCAAAACATCAAATGTAATAATTAAATGATAATCATTCAGAAAAAAATAAAATTGGTACATATATACTTATATTGTAAATTGTAAGGAGATTGGAAGATTTGGAATGTGTTGGTGTGTGTGTGAGGAAATCAAAGAAAAATGGCCACAGAGAAGAAGGAAAAAAATAATAATTTAGTGTATGTACCTATATATATAAGGGAAAAGGTGAGAGGTCGAGAGATGGGAAGAAGGCCAATGTCCAATGTTCATATGTAAAATATACATGGCGATGAATGGATGAAAACATGTGCGTGATGTGTGTGGAATTAATTAGCAGTGAATTAAAGCAATCGTTGTAAATCAAGTCGGACGAAAAGCACAAGAGAGAGAATGAGATTGAGAATTCAACGTGTGTCTTTGTCTTTGTGTGATGTGTTTGTGTGTGTGTGGAATCTAAATTATGATGCGGACGTGAGATGCGTTTAAAGATGGATCTCTCACAAAAGTCAAATGAGTTGATTTCGTCTCTTTTTTAAATATATATGAAGTTGTGAATAAGAAAACACGCCGCATACCAGTATCTAGAAGTCGAGATATGTGAGTTTAAATGTCGAGCCCGTGAAATATATTATACGCGTGAAATTGAATGTTCAATTTCACTCATCGAAATCCGCGCATTTTCTTTCACTTTCCCCGCACAGCACACACAATTATAAACCGTAAAATTCATGTCCAACTAAAACATTTTAACTTTTTAATGCAAATTCGGTTTTACGGATGATTCAGCTTGGTTTCACATGAATGTCAAAGCATTTCCAAAATATGAACACGAGTTCCCAAGCAAAAGTTTTGAGAGTATACAAAACTGACTGTTGTAAGATGATTTGTGAATGTATATACTCGCCACATGACGAATATAAGAATATTTTTTCAAAAAAAAGCAGGACTCGCAACGTGGCCTACAAAGTTCCTCTTTCACATGAATATACTGTCCATTAGGATAAAAATGTGATTATTCACTTTTTTTGGAGTTGGCGCGCAGCCAGGATGTGTGATGTCCTTGGAATTTGGAAGCGAAACCAAGGGAAAAGTTTTTCATTTCCAAGTCCCAAGGACATTACATCGTGGCTATACGTGCCAACTCCAAAAAAAGTCAATAATCACATTTTTATCCGGATTGACAGTATAAATATACATACGAGGGAAAATCCGAATTCAAATGTCAATGTGTTCAAAATAACAAAAAGGAAATGAAAGCTTTGATAACAAATACAAATACAATACAAATGCAAACACAAAATATCATAATAGTTGCGGACGATTACATATCATTTTTTAATTAATTACTCAATTAAATAAAATAGGTCGGCAAAGAAGCCGAAACGGCTGGCAATCACTATATAAAATTCGATTCATGTGATTGCGATTTTGCGAATCAATATCAATTGACGGTCTTTTTGAACTTGTAATCAGACGGCAAATTATCAATAATCAAGACATCTCAAAACGACCGCATTATTATATGGAGTTGTGAATACAATAACGGGTCATAGACGTCGATCTACATTAAGAGGTATTTGAGTTTTCCTTTTGGCTGCTTTGGCGCCAAGGCGTTTCTTGATGATTTTGCAATTCGAAAAATCACAAGAAAAAAATAGTCATATATTTTGTTTGAATTTAACTAAAGTTTGTAAATTAATTAAAAATATTTGCAATTTTTTTAAAAATTTCTAACATTTCCTATAAAATAGCCCATATTTTTGTGCATATTAATATGCAAAAAAGTGAAAATACGTCTATGACCCATTATTCCATGCACAACTTCATATACAAAAATAAACAAGAGCATGCCATTTAAAAACTGCAATCATTCCTCGTCTCCCGTTTTGCTTTGAATCTTACAATTACAATTATAATCACAATAAGGAGAGTTTTTGTGCCGCAATTTGTGTGAACAATATATTTATGTGACGTACAGTCACACGTGTGAGCTCATTCAATCCGATTCAATTTAATGGCACGACCGCGATTTGGAGGTGAAAATCCTGAGGACTTGAAGGATCCGATACCGCCAAAAAGGCGGGAAGTTTACCCGTATTTCGTCTCCACGTCCGTCCGGGAACTCCACCATGATTTGTACCGTGCAGTATTCGGGCTCATCCTGGACCACGGCTTGCTTTTCAACGAGCCGGAAGTCAAGTCCCTCAGTTGTTTTGAATTCAAGTCTCGGGAGGAAGTGAAGGCTCTATTTGACTTTCATCTGGGCCCAAGTCCAATCCACCACCGAGAATTGTTGAACATTGTGCGGAACGTCCTGGAGTTCTCTCAACATGCAAGTCATTCCTATAAAGTGGACTTGCATGGTGCAGGGCTGGACCCTTATGGGATCGTTGGGGATTGGATTGGGACGGCGCTTTCTGCTCTCGTTATTACGTATCAACTTGCCCCCGTTTTCACTCTCATGGAGGTTTTTTCCTCATTGGCCACAAAATATTATGAATTAATTAATGAGAATGAGAATGAAACAAACAAAAAAATGAAGGTTACAGATATCCTTGATATTTTTTTGCCTGGTATTTTTTACAGTATGAAGTGGAAAAAAGGGTTCGGGCGCTCATTCATTACCCGGAAAATAGTGGTGATGGGCTAATAACGCCTGGGGCAGCGGATGGGAACGGTTATGCGATTCAAATTGCCCTCCAGTTTAAATTTCCCACCGTCAAAAATAAAGGGATTTTAGGGGCTGGGATTGGGCAACCCGTTCTCTTTGTATCCGAACATGGCTGCCCGTCCATTCTCGCGTATTCCACATGGCAAGGTTTGAATTACATTCAAAAATATTCCTCGTGTTGCAATTACAACCTGTAAAGTAATTGTGAAGACGAAGGCGGTAGATTTGAATATTTAAATTTTATTCGCGCCATCTTCCTTCATGGATCGGGACGAGAGCCTGCGTCAAAGTTCTCACGGATGAAAAGGGGCGGATGGACGTGAAAGACTTGGAAAGGAAAATTGAAGACGCTAAAACGCGCGGGGATGTTCCGTTTCTCATCGTTGCTACGGCCGGCTTGCTCACATTTCCAATTTTAAATATTAAATTAAAAAATGGGAGGAGCATAATAATATATTAGTTTAACTTTTTCACCCCCTTAATTAAAGTTTTTTGAGGATTTTAGGGTCATATTTTTTGGGCGCAATTGATCCGATCGAGGAAATTGCCCGGGTTGCAGAGGAACATGGCGTTTGGCTTCACGTGGACGCGCAGTTGGCTGGTTCCATTATTTTCTCTTCAAATCAGATGCATCGGCTCAAAGGCGTCGAGAGGTTCCAGATTTATACTCGATTTCTCCTTGATTTCCCCTATTTTCATCTACTTTCTCCTGGATTTTCCTCATTTTTCCTCGATTTTTCTTCATTTCTCTTGCTTTTTTGCATTTTTCCTTGATTTTTCTTCATTTCTCTTGATTGTTTGCCTTTTGCCTGGATTTTTCTTGATTTTTCGCATTTTTCCTTGCGTTTTCCTTCATTTCTCTTGATTGTTTGCATTTTTCCTTGATTTTCCTTGATTTTTTCCATTTTTCCTTGCGTTTTTCTTGATTTTCCATAGTTTTCTTTGCGTTTTCCTTGATTTTCCATAGTTTTCTTTGCGTTTTCCTTGATTTTTCTTCATTTCTCTTGATTTTTGGTAATTTGCCTTGCGTTTTTCTGGATTTTACACAGTTTTCTTTTCGTTTTTCTTGATTTTTCTTCATTTCTCTAGATTTTTGGTATTTTTCCTTGATTTTCCTCATTTTTCCTTGCGATTTCCTTGATTTTTCTTCATTTCTCTTGACTTTTTGCATTTTCCTTGCGTTTTCCATGATTTTTCTCATTTTGTTTTGCCTTTTCCTTGATTTTCCTTGCGTTTTTCTTTATTTTTCTTGCGTTTTCCTTGATTTTACTCATTTCCTTGATTTTTTTTTGCATTTTTCTTGAACTTTCCGCATTTTCCTTCCTTTGTGTTGAACTTTCCGCATTTCCCCTTGATTTTCCTGAGTTTTGGTTGATTTTCCTTCATTTCCTCTAGATTTTACTTTGCCTTTTAATGGATTTTCCTGATTTCCCGCCAGATTTTTTAATTTTGCCTATAGATTATACGGAAACTGTTTGATTCCCATCAGATTTGCCTCATTTCTTGATCTAAAATCCGTGTGTTTTGTCCAATGCAGATCGGACTCGTTTCATCAACGTTGGTTTCCACTCATTCCACGCACTCCTCGGACAGTCTCGTTAATTAAAAATTAATTAAAATTAAATATTTGGAATTTTTTGACAGACCTTTCTCTATAAAATAGGCATTGACATCACCATAAATCCCTATCAAATGCCGTCTAAATTTCAAATGATTTCCCAATACTCAAACCAGATGTATACTCCGTCGATTTGGATTTTGGTCGGTATTTGGGCGATTGGAATTGTTGTTTGGTCGGTATTTGTCCGGTCGCCGTTTTTGTTTGGTCGGTATTTTTCCGGTCACCGTTTTTGTTTGGTCGGTATTTTTCCGGTCGCCGTTTTTGTTTGGTCGGTTTTTTTCCGGTCGTCGGTTTTGTTTGGTCGGTATTTTTTCGGTCGGTATTTTGCGGTCGGTATTTTGACGTGGACCCTCCCATCCAAACTCACCCGAGAACTTCATGTCCATTCTACCGGAATTTGGGGTTCTGCGGTTCATTTGCCTCGTTCCCTGGGCTTTGCTCAAAGCAAACGCCGCCGGAATGTACTCTGCAAATGCGTTTCTCTGGTGCGTTTCCGGATTCGGCTTCTTTTTCCAATCTCTGGCCGTTCTCGAGGAAATCCGGTAATTGATCTGAACTTTACTACATACAATTATTAAAATTATGAGTAGGTGTTTTTAAAAATTCGCAGCATATGTATAATAATGGAAAATGAATGGGTTTTTAGGATGCAGCTGGAGGATGAGTCGTCTCTGTCGACGTTTAAACTGCTCCGGATTCTTCAAATCTATCGCTACATGCAGATCCTCGTGGGAACATTCAATCACATCTATTGCAAAGTCCTAATCCCATTGGCTCAGAACATTCTCATGTGGACGGCTGCATTCTGCATGTATCAAGTTATTCGAGTGGGCGGAGTCTCCTCCGTCGTCTTTGGCATCTTGGGAACTCTGGCGTTCGTCTTGATTTGGGCCATTGTGAGCTGTTTGGCGGCCGTGAATTCCGAGTCCATTCGGATTCTTCGACACCTTCAAATGGCGCATGTCAACAGAGCAATGAGTCCAAGTCAAGTGAAATGTGGAAAGTCCTTGCGGGAACTTCGAATCTCAATGAACTCATTCTATTTCATTGACAGACAAATCATGGTCACCGTTCGCCAGGTCATCTTTGAGAACACGGCCAATTTCCTCATCGCCAACCCCTAATTAAATAAACAATTATTTTAATTCAATGGATTTAATTACAGAGTACAGCTATGTATAGTTAACTGGTAGAATTGTAACGAGTAAACCACATTTTATTGTACAAATTTCTCTGTCAATTGCAACTTCACAGGCACATGTGTAAAAATCTGAAGCAACACAAAAATCTGCACGTAATACAAAGCAAAGGCATTATTTTGGGTCTGTTATTGTACAGTTGAAAATTTCTGTCACTATATATTCTGTGCAATTCCAAAATTAGCATGTATCAAGAATCGATTTCACTATAACTAAAATATTGTATTTACTTGGTAATTGTTACCTATATAAATCCATTATGTGTTACGTAAATTTATGTATGTGTGTAATACGTTTTTGTGAGGTGTAATAAAAAGAAATGCCATGCAAAATTTGGGTGCCAAACTATATACAAATGTTTAATCCAAAAGCGATTCTGGCATTCTGGAAATACATATATTGAAGGTAAAATTAATCTGTGTGTCTCGGGATTCTTCTTCATCCGTTTCTAAATTTCTCAATTTAATTAACTCGAAATGGATAATTGGTATACAAATTTTTAGTTGATGTGGTTTCAATTCATTAAATTTTTGACGATTGTAAGCTTATTATTTTTCATCTCGTAGAAATTTTCTTTGGGTCGGAAATCTTTGCGAAAGAAAATAAAGTCTTGATATGTTTTGAGGATTGTTCGATAGCCACGAGATTCCATAAATGATTTCATTGCCTCCGCCCCTTCTGGCACGATGTGACTCACTTGCACAACCTAATTCATTATTTTATAGAAAATCAAGTCAACTATAAACTGCCACTTTTTAATAATTTCAATGTAATGTGGATTTGAATTGACGGAATTGCGACAGGTTAAATATGTCACAATGTTTTGAGCTTACATCAATTTTGAGACGCGTTTCATCGTGGAACGGAAGTGTTTTCAACACTTTAAACTCGATGACTTGAACGTCCAGGCTGAGATAATCAATGTGACGGATGTTGAGAGTGCTGAGGATCGTGACGAGCGGGAAACACAACATTTTGCCCAGACTGCGAAAGACGGATTTCTTTTCGTATTCATCCTGCTCAGGATCATCACTCAAATTCAATTTGGACATTCCCCCTTGAAAATTATGCTTCAGTATCTTTGGAGTGAGCATTTCCAGCTAAAATAATATAAAATCCCGCACATTTTCTTTTGGGTTGAAGTTAATTTATGTGGAAATCTGTGGATTGGCCGTGTCAAATGTCGAATGTATAATTTAATAATTTCCAACCTCAACTGGTTGAGTTGTCGGTGAGAGACAAACATTAGCCGCCCACGCCTTCCGATTTCGTCTCTTCAGTTCTTCAAATAGTTCTGGATTTCCTTCAACTAAAAGCCCCGTCCAGTTCCGCTCCTTTTCCAATCTCAACGTGTTTGACAGGAAAACCCCGTCGTTGGCACCCGCCTCGAAAAATATCCCGGGTTTCTTATTCCCCGCATGTAAAATGAACATTCTATACATTTAAAATCCTTACAAAATTATTAGAAATTTCAATGGGAATTCCAAAATCTGAATTCTCACAATGGTGACTTAATCAAGAAAGTACCGAGTCCTCAAAAATTCGGTGAAGGACTACTGAATATTCTGAAGGATCAATCCATGGTTCATTTAAATTGTAGGGAAGTGTCGATGGTGGACTCAAATGGAAACAATTCAGGTAGTTTGTTAAGATCGGGCTGAATTGATCCCGGATTTTCGTCAGCTCCTTGAAAGCTACACTCGAGAAATATTTAACAAGAAAATATGTACACATAGTATCAAATAAGGAACAGTTTGTTTTCTTTTGAGTCTGTGGTGATGCAATTAAATTAAATTTTTTGGGGTGACATGGAATCGTTAGAGGTGGCAGGAATATTTGTTGTTGTTGGTTGTCATTATAGGAATCGTGAAGTGAATGGATCCGAATGTTGTGGATCGGGTACAAAATGAGAACAAGGCAAAGAGTACCAATGGCGACGGACGAGAGAGCAAGGAATTTTGATCGTTGACGGCTTTTGCCAGAATTTGACAGCAGTCATTTGAAATGACATTTAAAGCACAAGAACATCCAAAATCTAGGGTCACAAAATATTTCAAAATATAGAAGTGAGAATTCCTGCTACAAACCAACGACACATTGGGACGAGGCAATAGAAACATGTGGAATTGAATTTATAGTTGATCTCAAACTGTCATGTTTATACATTCTCTTTGCTTTGTTTGTATTATTATTGTTATTATTATTATTATTATCAAGTATTTGTTGTTATTTAAACATGTGGAATTGAAATCTTGCCAATTTTTCCTTGTAATATATACAGCTAAACTCTTTTGATTGGAGCATCTGAAAAATGTAAAACCTTGTATTGTTCAGTCGAGATTTTACGGTAGCCGTAAAATGATTCTTGGAGTCGGATTTCCTTGCGCACAGGAAAATCAAACACTACACAAATCAGCTGATAGAATCCCAAAATTTCGAGAGATAAAATACAGAAAATTGTCAAAATTTTGTCCTCTGTGCTTTTCCTAATTCATAATTCATAATTTAATCGGGAGGAGTGAATTTTGGATATATATTTACGAGTAACACTGATGACTTGGTTAAATCCTCAGTTTTTTTTCTGTGTTCAAGTCTCAAGAGACACGGTGAGCAATTCTCCAGATTCATTTTATTTTCTCTTCGTCTTCAGGTCAAGTTTTCATAAATTAAAAATATTTAATTCAAGCGTATTTTTAATGATTTCGTTTGCTCGTTCACATTCGGAAACTTCATGTTTTTTTTCAAGATAATTCTCATTCTTAAATTTTGTATGCATATTTGAGTTTAGACTTGGAAATGACTGAGGAATTGGACAAAATAGTCGATGAAATGGAGCAGACTCTGACGGTCAGTTTAATTCCAGCATCCACCGGTGGTCAAGATGAACCGGATGTCCAGCCCTCCGCTCAAGATAAAGCTCTCGGGATTTTACTGGTAAACATCCTCTATATAAAAACTGTGCACCAACAAATTCATCTTTCTCGTCGTGTACACATGAAACGGTTTTTGGTGTGTATTTTGATGCGAATGAAATTAAAATTTTGATTCGTCATATAGATTTTGGACAAAATGTTTGCTCACATGGATTTTCAATCTTTAAAATCATCACGACGAGTCTGCAAAAGCTGGAAAGAGTTGGCAGATAAGGAAATTCTGAAGAGAGATTGCTGCCGAGTTGAATTTCTCCCGCATTTATTCGGTGAGCAATTGACGGTGCTCAAGAACTCGAAGGATTTTCCCTGTTCGGATTTCGCATTTTGCAGTTCCAATTGGGAAGGGATGAAATTGCGAATCCAAGAATTCCTCAATCTCTTTGGTCACCAAATTCTCGCTTTGACTCTGCCCCCAGATGCACCAAATTTCAGTGAATGCTTTCAAATCCATCGAATGTTACTTCAGAGCTCTCCAAATCTGAAGACTCTCGTGTTGCCCCCAACGAGATTCCTTTACACTATGGATCATCCCTTAACTGCGGATCTTTCCTCACTCGAGCGACTCATCATTGTGGATAATTACAATTTCCTCATGGTCGCCCATCACTTGGGCTACAAAATCCTGGAGCAAGCGAGGAATTTGAAGGAAGTCAAAGGTCTCTGGCTCCGCGATGTGTCCCCCGAATTTTGGCCCACCAAAATCCATCTTGTCAAAAAATTCATGTTCAGTCGACGCTATTTCCTGCTTCCGGATTTGATTCGATTTGCAGATGCTGGACCAAAACTGAATGAGCTTTCCTTCATCAACTCTCCAGATCCCAATTTTATTATTCAATTCTACAGGATTTTGATATCAAGTGAGGAGTCGCTGAGAACTCTGGAAGTGGACGCAATTTCCTTTAAGTTGCCAAATCCCCGACTTTCTCCACTGCGAAATGTTCAGACTCTCAAACTTCATCTCATGGACTCAACATCGATTGGGATTTTATTTGGTTCGGATCATCTCCAGAATTTCTCTCATGGTCGTGACCTTCAAGAATTCCTGCCCAAATTGAAAACGGTCTGCTTCCAAATCAATTTCAAACGTAGACGTTGTCAATATCGAGTTCTGCAGCAGCCGGATTTCACCAATTATTTTGGATCTGTGGAGAACCTGGAATTTTCTGGCTCGTTCAACGGGACTTCCATAACAAAATGGTGGATTGAACTGTCGTCGACTGGCTGGCTTCGACGGGTCGCCGCTCTTTTCCCAAATGTGTCCAAAATCCAAGTGAATGACGCAGTGAATTTGAATTCGGTGCTGTCGGATTTTATGAAAATGTGGGTATATATAAATTGTAAATTCTCATTTCCATTTTCTCTTAAATTAAGAGAATATACATATTTTGATAACTATAATTTAATCCACATTATAATTGATAATTAGTACTAAAACCAATAAAATGAAGACAAAAAACGACAACGATTTAATGTCGGAAATTGCGGATGCGGGAAAAGTATGTATGAAAGTGGCTAAATGGATGCAGCAACAAGAAGAATTCTATTCCCAGGTTTTAATAAAATATATTTTATGTATATACACACATTTACAATCGCCATCGTCCTGGTCGTGTTCAATTATCCTAATAAAATCTTGTTCCCTGTGATGCTCTTTTGACTCTTGACGTTTCCACACAGCTCCGGAAAGAGAAAAACGATTGTGAGAGGAAAGTGAAGACACTTGAATCAACTGTCATTGATAAGGATCAGGAAATATCGCAATTTGGTCACGCAAGTTAAAACGGTACATAAATTTTTAATTGTGTAGTCCCTTTTAAATTTTCACAAGATGAGTTGATGAGAGTCATTTAGTTGGTTTTGTTGTTGTTCTTTGTATAGCTGGAAGAAGCCAAAGCCAAGTTGGAAAATCGTGTGTCAAAAGACGATGAAAAGTCCTTGAAATTCGCAAAGGACTCGGCAGAAAAATCCAAGCAAATCCAAAACCTTCTCCACATGAATGAAACGATGAAAGAAATTCTGGCCAAGAGCGAAAAAGATGTTCATGAGGTAAAAACTATAAAATGAAGACATGTCAAATTCCAAAGTCCATAATAATTAAATGAACTGGCCGTGATTAAGGATTTCGTAATTATCTGTTTATATTCATTCTTATATACTCAACTCAATCAACATTTGAATATGTGCATCGACTGTTTTCTTTCTCCACAGCTCCAAAAGGATAAATGTAAGTTGAGTGAGGAATTAAAGATGATGAAAACAGAAGTCGACTTTCTCACCACAGAAAAAGAGGAGCTCCAGAGGGATTTCAACAAATGGGAAAAGGAAAAGAAGGAATTCCAACAAACTCTTGACAGGAGCCCAAAAGATGTTGATGAGGTGAAAAAACGATAAAGACTCTCTTTATCAAAATCCCAAAGTCAACAATAATGAAATAAACTTGTAGAGCATAAAATTGATGTAATTAGGTATCTGTTTGTATATTCCTATTATTATTGATCAACATTTTAATGCGGACTGTTTCTATTTCTTGTCCAGCTCCAAAAGGAGAAATTCGAGTTGAGCGAGGAATTGAAGAAGAATTGATGCCATGGAATTAGTCATCATGCAAAATGAGGAGCTCAAGAATAATTTAAGTGACAGAGAAAAGGAAATTGAGGAATTAAAGAAATCAAATTTGGAGGTTCGTTTATTTAAAGTCAAACAGTTCGATTCATTTTGCATTTCATGTTTAATTCATAATTGTTCTTTTAAATTTGATTCTATTGATTTCTTCCATTCGTTTCACAGTTGACAGAAAGTAAAAATGCAGCGGATAAAGAAGTGAAGACCGTCAAAGATTTCTTTAACCTCATGAACAGGAAATCAAAACCAATTGACCACAACGACAACAACAGCAACAACAACGGCTGCATCAACAAAGATGACGTGAAACAAATCGTCTTTTCAGCACTGCAACCTTCAACTACCGCATCCATTTCCAGTTCGCTTATCATCCCAAAATCAGCTGGACAAAAACGGAAATTAAGTGAAGAGTCTTCACAATCCGTCTTGAACGAGGATTCAAATCCTTCGAAACGAATCATTGTGCCTGAGAAACCGTTTGTCTCTGAAAATACTCTTCCTTCAGCGGCATCATCAAAACAGCAACAACAACAACAAGAGCGGACGGAGACTGGAATTACCTTAAATAATGGAGTCGGTACAATTGGACCGATTCTGATTAGACCTCTGAGTTGGACAATTGAGAATCTGTCAGTGGAGCAAAAGTTATTCTGTCAGAACATATTCCAATCGATTCTTGGTGCAGATGAAGCGAAGCGGGCGGTACTTAAATTATTATGTTTATTATTATTATCAAAAGCGCACGCAAAATATTATTTTTCTTATACATGCAATTTTAAAGTATCTAAATGTATGTTTTTCCTTCGGTGTGGTTTCAGAAAGCGTTGGGAACTTTGTCGAGTGAGGCTTCAGTGCACGAAGTTCTCGGGACGTTGTGCTCCTTCATTTCAAAAAATGTTAACAAGTTTGGAAAAGATCATAATTTGACCAAGCTCTGCTATTTGATGCGGATGGTCCACTGTCTTTTGAACAATTCAAAACTGGAGTTGGAAAGGCACATGAATCAAATCATTGCGAGTGTGGTTGCGTGTATTGTCTGTAGTCAACTCTGCCTTCGACCGGACACAGAAAATCATTGGGCACTCCGACACTTTGCATCCCGAATCATGGCTCAAATCTACCGAAAATGAACCATCCTCAAATTCACAAATGCAGCCGTCATTCAATCGGATATTGCGCGATATTTCAGTCAAGTGATATCTGAAGACAGGACAGCCTTGACGTCACTGTATGGAGGCATTTATGGACTTGGTGAACTCGGACCGGAAGTCGTGAAGACTTTTCTTGTACCCAAAATTAAAGTGTTGGGAAGACGATTGGAATTTTCCACTCAGACGACTCTCACTGCTGGTCAGAGTCCAGCCGATAAAAATTGTGTATACCAAATTAAAGAAATGATATGCGTAAGACTCAGATATTTCGTATTAAATCCCAATTATTAAGACCTTTTTCTGTTTACATTTAATTTATAATTTAATAAATTCGTCCTCCAGATTGATTTGGGTAATTTAATTAGATCATTTCTTTCCGGTTGGTTTTTTGTCGTAAACAGAAACTCGTCGGACCAGTCTTGAAATCTTCGATGGCTCCTTCACTGCTGAACTCTGAGGAAAATTACAAGTCGGAATTTGGTTATTTGGGCCCAGCTCTTCATTTGGCCGTGACCAAAATTAAAGCACCGGAACAAAAAGAAACAGCAACAAGCAGGATCACGAATGTGGGAATTAATTAAACTCAACTACTTTAATATTCTCTATTTAACTATTTATGAATATTTTTGGTTATTGTAAAAGAAGTGAGGATTGTGGCAGTGGATTCAGGATTTCCGTAATATATCCACACTTTCAATTCAACTTACGAGAAATACACACAATCATAATATTTTTTTGATATGAATTGAATAAATGTCATATCTTTTGTAATATGTAGAAGTGGACAAGAAAACCCGTATAAGACTATATACTTTTCACTTTGTTGCATATTAATATTACACATACAAAAAAACATGGGTTATTTTATGCAAAAAATTGGAAGTCGTCTCCGCACCGTTTATCCATCCACTTCCACATTTGATCATATATATATATGACTCGAACGCAGTTCACTTCGAAATTCTACCAAATTTCCACAGCTGAATTTTCCGTCTCGACAAAGTTTCGAAGTATTTTTTACATTTTATCGCGTTTGCAAGGCGGAAAGGATTTTAGCGATTTTTGTATATTAAAATCATCAAACTTCAGGTAATTTTCATACAATTTATAATTTTCAAACTGTACATGGAAAATGTACAGTTTGTATAGTAGTTTGTAGTTTTGTAATTTTGTGGACCCATTTCATTTATCTGTTCTCAATTATTATGCATGTGGATTCAAGTGAATGTTGGAATTCTTTCAGAGTCGGAGAGAGAGAGTATATGTGTCGATGTGAATAGAAGAACGGGTCGAATACGACTATCTAGTTTAAAAGATATTCGAGTTTTCCTTTTGACCGCTT
>JAIUND010003509.1:0-15586 GCA_034699125.1 Gisinianus flammeolus
TGATGTATATTCTAACTTACGTGATTTCATATATTTTACGAATCTTTTCTGTACCAGGACGCAATGGTGAAATGTTGTAATCATTTAAGCTAGACAAATTATTTTTGACTTTTGGTCCAACGCCAAAAAATGGACAAATTACACTTACGGTCAGCCCCAGTGTAATTCCATTCTTTTCTGGTGGTGCTACAGACGTCCCTTCTGCTGACGATGAGATTTTAGATTTTCCAGTCACAAAATCAAGACAATTTATTTACAAAAGAGTCATTGAGAAATTCTTTTAATAATACATATATATATATGTATATATTTACAAACGAACCTGCTGCATATTCAATGATATGTGTAGCGTGGAGCCCACTCAAAGTCAATCCGGTAATAAGCAACAACAATCGAATGACAAACATAATAAAAAATATGTATTAAAAAAACTAAAAGTATACTCTTATTGGTAGTGTATTTGTTTGAAAAGTGAATATTTATTTACTAGCTTTGAATGCGGGCTATACATATTGCACATTTCACAATGTCAATATCTGCGTTCTATAGTGATAGCAAAAGCACACATATTATTATGTATTTATATGTATATAAGTATAATTTTTACTTTCATGTTTCATATTGCACACATATTGTAATCTCTGTAATCTATGTGACCTTTGATAAGGAGTTGTTAGCTATAAGATTAAACATGAAGTGCAGCACCTGTAATTTTTTAATGTTGGATTTCATATAAGTATTTGCTAAAAGTCTATATTTAACATATAATATAGGTATCTCGTAATTAAAGCTCGTGACGTGAGAACAAATTTCGTTTCAGTGTTTGTATGGACCGCATTACATTGGCTTTGTATAGAATCTAGAGCCGTTTCCGGGCAAGTAAATCAGCATATTTTTTCTTACGTAATTGCTTCAGAGACATTAATATTGTGTCTTAACTAAATTGACTGCTTCACTCACGTTTTAGTAAAACGGTTTTACGTTGACAACGTTACATTGAAAATGCAATACTATGAATCACCCAGTTGGTCTGGAAAAAATGGTACACATGATTGGATATTTTTTCATGCATTGAAGTCCTTGGAAATTCCGGCTCGCTTTAAAAGAAGTCAAAAAATTCATTTCACATTTGGATTTATTTTGAATATTTTTTGGAAGATGTTTTTTTGTCCATTTCTTTGAAAAGTTCATTGTTGTGGCGTAAAGTTAGAAAGACGATCTGTGATCTGTACGTTTGAATGAAATAATCTAGCTAAACAGTCTAGTCGTGTCTCTATCAAGTCTATTATAATTGATTGCCGGTCGCACGTTGAACATTAAAAATAAAGGTGAGTGTACATTCCATGTACATACTTACATGTATATAGAATTTTTCAAAAAGTTGAATGTGAATTACAATGTACGAGGGATTAATTGCTAGTAATGTCATCATTGTTTTTCAATTTCAGGATTTCCTCCTCACAGTGTGTCCAAGATGAATTTGAGTAACAAGTGTGGTGTCATATTTGCTTCATTAGTCAGATGTAATTTATCATCACAGAAAATAAGAACATTTATACCTTTGACTTATGTTTCTACGAATTACCACCAAACACAGCTATTAAAGCCACAACAACAACAATTGCAGCAGCAGATAAAGTTTTTTAGTTTAAGTCACAATAAAAAGGCTGTACTTTGGGGGCCAAAACCGGGTCCGATTGAAGATGTGCATGGACACCGAAGAGATGTGAAGGGACGACTAATTATTTATGAAGGGCTATTGAAAAAACAAATATTTAGAGTCAAACTCCTGTCATTATCAAGTAGTTTTTGTGGTCTGATGATGTATCCTACTTTATATTCAAAAATTGGTGGAACCTCCATGGCTGCGTGTATTGCTGTTGGTGGGACTATCGGAATTTTTACTTTCTTAACACCCGTTATGATTCATTTGCTATGTAAAAGATATGTCACGGACATTTTCTATATTGAGAGGAAACAAATATATGTAGCAGCCACATATAGCTTATTCGGAATGCGAAACGAGGTAATTCAACTTTTGAAAAAATTATGAATCTTAATATGTATCAATGTATCTGTCTGTCTTTGTGAGTTATTTCTATATTTGTATGATTAATGAAACTGACATACATATACTTGTTTGATAATTTCTAAAGTTGGAGTTCAAAATTGAACAAGTGTCTGTCCCCGAAGTCCCAGGACCAATAACATCCATTCATGTTCAAAAGGATGAAAAAATAATACCTCTTTTTATGGCACCAAATGTATACATGGAGGCGGTGCATTATGGAAAACTCATGGGATATGACAAACCGATTAATTTACGTTTAAATACTGTGGAAGTAAGGAATATAGATTTAAATGATAAAGTACACTTTGATGACGTTGTTAAACAGCAACGAGAAGAAAAAACTCAAAAGAATTAAGTCATCCTCGCGTGATGTTGTATTTTAAAAAAAAATTGCATTTAATAAATAGAAACTCGTTTATTGTTATACACTATTGCGAATCGTAACTTGCGATTACTTACACACGAAATTTCATTGTGACAGTTCTCTTACTCATTCGTGATTGGTATTCAATTTTCATCAGTATATCTATTCAAAGAAACTAAATGAGCTGTAGTCTATAGATTTGAAAAAGATGCAAGATTATATGAGTCCCCAAAATCAAAAGAAAGCCAGAAGAAAGTCTCCTCTGGCTCTCACCATGATAAATGCCTATGGCTCAGAGGAGAAAGAAACAATAATAGTACAAAAATCAAGAGTAATATGTTCATTTGTTACTTCTGGTATTTGAAAACGACGAGAATGAGGAAGGACAACAGAATAAGCAAATACTCGAAGCAAGTTTTATTTGTTTGCAATTTAATTAATTGAAACCAATCAACCAATAGCTAATAACTTGAAATACTCCTCACTTGATAGCTTGGAAAAGATGGCGAGACAATTAATAATACGATGAATGGAAGTAAAGTACATTACCTTCATCATTTTCAAGCGTGTATTTGTTTAAATACATTTTCAAGTACTTTCCCTTCTGACTTGTGACGCCCAACGCCCATCATGTTTCAATGTTGAAATGCAAAGACTTCTGTTTCCTAATGAAAACCTGAAAGTCGTCAATTATTATCAAAATATTTACCATTTAATTTTTTGGGGGTTGCATCTGAAATATTGAATGCCGTATAGTTAACTTGTGATTTGTAGAAGTTATGTACATATAGTGCGATTCAATGGAAAAAAGAAATTGAAAGAAAAACCAATTGGTATATATATTTCCCATTCGAGATACCTACATACTACATACTTATAATATAAGTATACACCTAAACTAACACTTGATTATTGAATTTTGGCGTTAACTGCTCACATATGAAAAACGTGTGCAAATGTCGGACGATAGAATCAATCACGAAATGCGAATGCATGTGGATACATAATATTAATATGCAGTTTTGACTTTGACTATTGACTTTTGTGTAATAATAATATTTATGAGCGCGGCGATCACTTCAAACAGAAACTGATGAGAAGTTAACGTCGGAAAAAAACTAATTGATTTGTAGACAATAAATAGTATATTCAGAGAATTCATAAGTTGCAACTCAGCCCATCGATTGAAATACTAACGTAAAAACGATAAATAATATAAATAATAATACACATATTGCACACACAAGTTTCCAATCATCTCAATCAATAATAATAAAATCTAGATCTATAATAATCATAATAATACAACGTACTTACTTAGCGTATTTGACATTTCGTATATTTTGTATGGAGTGTAGCAGGATATGTGATAAGAAATCAATTTACTCCTAAGCATCGTCATTAATTGCATTTTCATGTTTAGATTAAAATATTTGATTCGAATTGTGTTTTTAAACACGCATGGCGAATCGTCAAAACTATTTAAAGTCACTTGAGACTCCTGAACCAATTTAGTTATACATCATCACGGAATTCCCAATTCCCACTCAATTTCTTCCCTTAAATAATATTTTTGTATATAAATATATTATATAGAAACAGAAACACAAAAAAAAATCAAAATGAAACTTTTACTTTCGGGTTTGTTTTCCCTGAGTGTTCTTTTCATAGGGACTGGAATCGCGTCGCCACTGGAACAAAATGGCAGTCAAAACGTTGACAGACGTGAACGACGCGGCTCAAATAATTCCGAAACATCATTTTTCCAGGATTTGTCTGTCGCTGGTAAGTTCATTACAGTTTACACATGTAGTTTTGTCATTTAATATCCTCTGTACAAGTTATTGAACTATAATTTGCTGCCAAATGTAATTGATTACAGAAAAGGAGTGGTTGATGAGAGCATCTTTAAATGTACATTTGGAAAACTCGAGTTCCAATCTCACTTTCCCTCGACCTGACCCTGATCTCACTGTTCCAAAATCTTTAGAGCCCAAAATCTTGGTAATTTTGTCATGAAAATCCTATACTGTTCATGTTCATATTTCCATATTCTTTCTCTCATTTTCCCCCAAACAAAGTATATTTCTCATGCGAATTGTGTGTGTATATTTTGTAGAATGGTGAAATCCCATCGAATTTCCAAAGTAAATTTAGCGAGTGGCTAATGAAAGACTACGATTTTAATAATGACGATATCGAGAAGCTTTTAGAGTGAGTGTGACAGCATGAGTCACTTGTTATGTATGATTACCAGTAATTACAAGACAATTGACAAGATAACAAAAACTTATGTATGCATTCATTGTGTATATTTGATATTATTTTATAGAGGGAGGGAAGTCTGTGGGATAAAAGCTTGCAATACACTGCCTGGTCTTGGAGCCGGATGTTGCCCTTTTGGTTGATATAAAATGTTATAATGTACATTGACTCAACTAATCCTTCGTAATTAGCTAAATAGTAAAATACACATATAGTTATTGTTATTGTGTGTACTCATCGCAAAAAAAAGTCATCGTCATATGTTTTACCTCAAATAAATATTCTATATATTTTCTGTTTTTAATCGTCGATCACACGAGCATCCTTTTTATTTCCTCCTATATAAATATTGCATGATTAAATGGATTTATTATATAGATTTGAAGTCCAGTATATAGTCAAAGTCAGTTAGTTTCTTTGCATTTGCACACACACATTTAAATTTAATTCAGTTTATAAGGGGTTCTTTTTGTACAGAGAGATTATGTGTGTATCTGTAAAATGTATGGATATATGTGTTAATGTTAAGTAATAGAACAATATTTGCGAAATCCAGGTGCTCTCTTTTTCTTCCCTAGATCCACTTGAACGACATGCCCGAGAAGTTCTTGCTCTTCTTTATCTCCGTCTCTCATCGAGTTGAGGAAAACTTTATCCTCATTTAAAATCCCGACAATCGTTTGATCATCATCACTCTCTTCATCTTCTTCCTCGTCATCATCTTCTCCATCCAATTCCGTTTCGGTTTCCACATTATTATTATTATTATTATGATTGTTATTGTTCTGACTATCGATTGGATTTGACTCTAATTCCAAGTCTGAATCTTGAGGGAGCTCCTCGACTGGTTTATTGTGTCTGGTGAGAATGAGACTCTCAAGACAATCCCCAATTTTCTCACGTAGATTCGTCACGAGTGCACTCTTCATTTGTTTCTCGACTAATTTCTCTCGGATTTGTAATGGGGAAATGAGTCTCTCTTTTCCTTCTTCGCAGTCTTCATCCAAATCGAGAAGTTCGTACTGTGTCATGATATCCATGGAATTATTATTATTATATTCATATTGAGTCATCACGTCTTTGGGAATCTCTGACAATGTCAATTTCACAGCTGTCAGCAGTCCCTGATGAACTTGAGTCGTCGTCTCTATGAGTTCTGTTTGCGAGCCCACTGTGACCATGTCGAAAGACATGACAGCATTTTCAGTTGAGCGGTCCATCACATTTATTATTTCATTTTGTGTCCCCATGTCCATTTTCGTTACGGGATTTTGAATGATTGACATGAGGAGGTCCTGAGTCTCATTTTCATTTCCATTTTGAATGGCAATGTCGATGCCCGAGAATTCCTTTTGTGTGGCCATGTCGACTCCTTGCACACGGAAATCATGCTGTGTCATCACGTCCACGCCAAGGAATTGATTTTGAATGGCAATGTCCACTCCGGAAAGGGAATCATTTGGACCAATGGCAATGTGTATCCCACTGTCTTCATTCTGAGTCCCCATATCAATCCCATCAACACCCTTTTGTATCGCAATATCCGATGTAATCAATTCCGTTTGAGACTCACTGTCCAATCTAAAACGTTCCGTCTCCTGCTCAGTCGTCTCACATTTTTCTCCATAGTAAAATCGTTGATTCTCATATTGAGTCGTCACATCCATTGACTCTTGACATTGGTACTGATTTTGAGGGGTGGTGGTGATGGTCGTGTCCGTTTGTGTGAACCAATCCTTGAGTTTGCTCAGTGCATCCACGTCATCAAGCTCTACATAAGAATCATCATCATCATCACAAAATATTAGTAATTTAAATGCTTTTCATATATATGTACATATTTACTTTAGATTTTTTTTTTTAAATGTTGTTGGACATTGTGGAGGTGGAGATGGGAAACTGACCTGTTTGATCACATACAAAGAGAGGATGCTGAACAGAACTTTTATTATTGAAATGGAATTCCGTCAAGTTTATCTCCTCATCATTTAACTTCTCACTCCCATTTTCTTTCCCTCGGATTTCCTCTCGTATATTTAAATTATCTCCCACGAATTCCTCTTGAGTTATTCCGGCCATCGCGTGTGAATCTAAAGTTGAGAATGACTTATTCAAGTCCGAATCGTAGTCGTTCTCAAAATCGTCCAAATCCATTTCCATTTCATTGACAAGTATCGATACGACGGATAGTGAATGATTTCGATTGGTCAATTTATCATTCATGTTTTGTTTTTGTTGATAATTTTCACTTTCCTCATAACTTTGGTCACCATTAGTAACCCGAGTTTCATCGTTTTCATCCAAATGATTTTGATTCTGATATTTCTCAAAAATGTTACTGGACTTTCGCATTAATTTGGTATGCGTTTGCATTTCCTCAGAGTTTGACAAATTCGTCGATTCATCTTCTTCGTCCTCTCCCAACTCTTCTTCATGTTCTAGAAGGACATTGTCGTTGTGGTTATCCTCGTCATCATAGTAGACAAAGCAAGCACACTCGTCTTCCATATAATTTTCTGGGAGTTGATCCGGTATGAAATCTTTAATATGATTGAAAGTAATAGAGCCGTCCATATACAAATTCCACAGATCACTTTTACCAGCCCGAACCAAATCCTCACAAAAGTCCACCATGGCTGAAATACAATAGCGAGACACACACTGAGAATTCCGTCGAACCACTCGTTTCCGACTCTCGCAAGGACATCTTAATGGGAATTCATCGATATTATTATTATTGTTATTATTTCTTCTACTGAGGGTGTCTCCGTCTTCGGATTCGTCATTAGTATTTTGTGTAATAATGTTCATTGAGCCATCAGCAGAACTCATTTCTGGGGCATTGTTATTATTATTATTGTCTTCCATGTTTGGGACGTCTGGTATTTGTTCATCAAGATCAATCTCAATATCTGGAAGATGAGTCATGGGGACTCGGAGATTAGAACTAAATCCTTGAGTTTCCTCTTCAAGTTCATACGGGAAAAAGAATCCATTCCCTTTGAATGGTTTCTCATAGAGTACCAAAGCCATTTCCATGATCCTCTCTCGATTCGCTTCTGCTGTTATGAAATCCACAGCGAGAACATTTAGGGTCCTCATTTGAAGGAATTTTTGGACTAGGGCAGTGTTGGCAGGGGAAGAAATGATTCCATTAATGATTTGAATGAGACATTGAAGACGGAGGATTTGTAAATGTTCACATTCTGCAATGGACTCGAGCTCAGTGGATGAGACGTCCATGAACGTTAAATATAAGGAAGTGAGATGAGGGAGAAGATGAGGAATGAGACGGAAGTTACAAGTTGGAGCTAAATATCCACAGGGACCACATTTCAAACTTGTTAATCGAGTGCAGGGAGTGAGTGAGGCAAAATCGAAAATATTGTCTGGTTCCGGATTTAGAGAGTCCACATCGAATTCGAGAGTCAGTTCCAGGTCTGTGAGGGTACTTTTATTTGCTTTGATGAGATGTGTGATGGGAAACCTTTTTTAATTGTATAAGCAACACAGTAATGATGAGTTTCACGTTGAGTGCCTCAGCCATAATAACAATAAGTAAAAATGCCTATGTGGAGTCGAGTAATATTATATGACTCACCTTTTCCAAAAGGCTCCACTCAAATGTAATTTGAGAGTCTTCAATTTCTTTTGATGTTCAATGAGAGCTCTCCAGTAGTGAAAAGTCCCGAGATCTGCTCCAAGTATGTTTAAATTGAGGGATTCTAAGAAAGGGAGACCCAGAAGGTCAGATGTGAATGGATCTTCTGGGTGTGGTATAAAAACTTTTTTGATGACGAGCTCTTTGAGAGAGTATTGATGATATTGTATGAATTCGGAGAAGACACCCCCACACCATTGAAATTTTTGAATGTGAGAAGTGATACAGCGTGGGAAGTCATCATTGATTTCAATGAAACTTAGACGAGGACTTCGAATCACTTTGAGAATACACCACAGATTTCGAGCGATACGTTCCGAGAGTTTCTCTTCCATCTTGGGGAAAACACCACATGTCATTTTATCTCGTACATAGAATAATTTGGTAGGGATTTTGATGATGAGGTATTTCAAATTGGGGAGAGAGCCCGTCCGGGATGAAGCCATGGGTGGGTAAATTCTGGTGAGATCTTGAAGGTAAAAAAATTCATCATGGAGTTCAAGTCGAGTCAAATTTTTAAGTTGAAGGACTTGCTGGGTGAACCAAAAGTGATTGGGTGGACGGAAACAGGTGAGAGTTTTCAGTGAGTTTGGTAGCTTTAAATTGAAGGGTTTTGAGGACATCACTTCCACGGTTCCTGTATTTATAGAGGTATATAACGTAAAACATTATTCAATCATTCTTGATGGCAACTATATACATAGCGAGTAAATATGGATATACGATATGTATACGATACATATTTCATTTCTACATGTTGTTGTACATGAACCATATTTTATATAATTTAAGAAAATATATGAAAATTTCACCGTTCCTGTTACTATTTTGATACTTGAAGCAAAATTCCGATTCCCTTTCTTCGTATCATTTAGGTTTACATGAAGACCTGCCAAATTCTCCACAACATCATTCCAAAAGGAACAAACAAGCCGGAGTGGAAGAATTTGATTTGGGCCGAAGCATGCAAATAATTTTGCAAGGACCTAGAATTTCCGAATCAAGTATAATTATATATGAACGGTATAGTTATATTTTTACTATTTTAGTAGTAAAACGGCACATGTACATGCATATTCGGCCATATTTTAGTTATACAGTGTGGGCAAATTATTTAGGGACAGATTCTATGCTGGGCTGCCGATGGTTTTTTTTTACATGTGAATACATATGGGCTCCCATATGTATTCACATGTAAAAAAAACCATCTGCGAAGGCTTACATTGAATCTGTCCCTAAATAATTTGCCCACACTGTATATATATTATATATATATATAAATAATAAGTAAGTACTTCTGGGGGACAAGATTCCATTTCGAATTCCATAAATATATGTAAAGTATATTGAGAAAAAGTCCAAAAATTATGTCAAAGGTATGACCGTATTACACAGAATCCTAATTATTTCTAATCAGTTATGTCCGCAAATTCAATTTACTCTAACTCTATTACAGATCACACACGTTGATACAAAGTCTTAACGTAAAATAATAAATTACTGTTAATTAAACGTTTCACTGAAAATACAATATTTTAACCCGGCGGCTTCTTCGTAGTTATTTATTTTACATATATTTGTCCTATCACTGCTGACTTGAGATTTTTCACGTAGTTTATTCTGTGTATATACTGTTTACTTTTATCGTAAAAGTTTTATATTTATTTTTGAATTAGACGAATATTTAAATTGAGGGATTGATCCTTGCAATTAACTGCTTATTTCACTGAAAACAAATATATCGAGATATGAGACGACAAACTGACGAAAAACTGAAAAAAACGGGATTCTGAAATTATATAGATATATATGCTGGATATATGCATTTGTTTTTTCAATTAATATTCAATGTATAGTTAGGAAAAGTTAACAATAAACGTTGTCAACAGATATACACAAAAATAAATATTTTCCATCATCATCGTTTTAGTTTATTTATTGAAATATCCATGAATAGTTAATTAAAAAATTCTGACAATTTAAGCCATCGATCAGAACATTTCTCTGTGTAAATTGTGTGGGATTTATTGTTCATTCAAAATAGCATGTGAATTTAACTTTTTGTCGGTTTTTCGTCACCGACTAAACTTATTTTAATTGTCAATTGTCAACGTGAGCTTTCTCAAGTTTGATTACCAATAATTTATTACTTTAGAATCAATACGAAGGAATCCTATAGTATACTATACTTGCATTGAGCACAACTGTAATTATTTCCAATAATTTGTTGTTGTGAATTCTATATTTTGTTTTTATTGTAAAAAGTAAAAAGCCAAAGTTTAGGCAAAGTTTGTAAATTAATTCGAGATGATGAACACTCGTACTTTGGTTAGATTATTATGTAGGTATGCAAAGTTTAACAAATTACGATATCCTAATTACATTAAATATACTAATCATGACGTAAAGTCATTTCATACAACTCCAAGTAAGTCAAAGTAAATACGTATATAAGTAGTAAAATTACATAGAAGTACATTTCCACTGTGAGCATAATATACAAATGTGGATTAAGTACTATTGTGTATTCACATCTCATTCCCCACCAAGATTCAATATTAGGTAATTACTCATGTACAAATGTGTTTAATTGTTTCTTTCAGGATCATTACACGGTGAATATGAGTATCAAGACCCAAAGTCAGAAGAAGACGTGTAAGCTAAAATGATTTTGTTATATATATTGTTCGGTCGTTGCTATCTATTTATCACATGTAAGATCTTGTGTTGAAATGTCATGTTTAATGATGTTGGACAATTTCAGGGTGATGTTAACTGTTGTAACAAAAGACAATAAGACTTTGAAAGTCAGGGGAAAAGTAGGAGATAACGTGCTTTACTTGGCTAAAAGATTTGATGTTGATGTTGAAGGTAAAATATACATAATACACACATTTATTACTATAATACATTCAAAACAACATGATTCGAGCTATAACATTTTGATTATCTTAAAACCCAAGTATAATTAATTATCAATGTGTTTCATTTAATTTCAAGGTGCATGTGAGGCGTCATTAGCGTGTACCACATGCCACGTTTATGTTGATGACGAGTTTCTTGATACTTTTCCTCCAGCAACCGAAACGGAAGAAGATTTACTAGATAATGCTCCTTTCTTAAAAGATAACTCTAGATTAGGTAGTAATTTATACCGCATTTTCATTTGCATTTAGATTTTTTATATGTATTAATTGCATTGTTGTCCAACTCCAGAGTATGTTTTGAAAGTGTGTATTTATGTATATTTTTCCTATTTCCACAGCTTGTCAACTCATCCTAACTAAAGAACATGACGGTTTAAAACTTAGGCTTCCACTGGCCACACGGAATTTTTATGTCGATGGTCACAAGCCATCACATCATTAGCGAGATCAAAAGTTTATATATATATATATATATTCTGAACAAGTATATTTACCTAAATACTACACATATAAAAGCAATGAAAAACTATGGAATAAATTTTAGTAAGATTTTAAATGACTATATTCTTATTATATTATTAGTACCACCAATTAAAGTTACAATTAGCCGTATTGCTATTTACATACATTGATATTCACATGTGTATTTTTTAAATAAAAACCTATATAAATACTTAAGTAAATACTTAAGTAAATACAAAAGTCAAAAAGAGATACAGAAAAAAATCTCATCTCTCGTTCATATCTGTATATTCGCTCTATGATGAAGCGGTTTTATTTTTGACTCATCATCATGGTATGTACATACTACTTTTAGGCTGCATCCGACTGAACTTTAAACACGAGTTGTAGAAGGATGAAAAAGTTTGTACAAAATTAGGAAGTTAATTATTATTCGTTTTCGTTGAAAAAGTACATTATCCTCAGTTACTGTGAATCAATAGTGAAAAAGAGAGTGAAGCATTTGAATTAAACCACGAATATGTATATTTTATTGCAATTTTACTATTGTCGTAATTATTATTGCAAAATAAATTCGCGTACATGCGTGATGTGATGGGAAAATAGCAAAAAACTTGAAAGAATATAAAAATCATCAAAGTAGATAGGAGTTATAACACAGATTTCTCTCGACTGTTGATTTTTTGATTCCATCAAAAACAATTAACTGCCTGTAAGTCCATATTCTAATAATAGTACGTACTTAATTATATTGAATACTATACATTTTAAACCTCTTGACTCTTGAAGAGCATCTATTGAAGAATTTTAAATCATTTTGTTCAAGTATTTTTACTCGTGGCCCATTTCAACGTGTGTTTTTTCGTTTGAGTTTTAATTAATTTAGAATGTAATATTTTAACAGTTTTAATATCATTAATATTCGGCATAAGTATACTTAAAGTCCTTATTACTATAGAAAATGCCAGTGATCTAATAATTTAAGGGGGTTCACAAACTCTTGTAACTTTTATTTGATTTCATAACATTTAAGTCATTTAACTGATGGTGTTCAAGATATTTGAAATGGTATTGTTAGAAGATATTCTATACATATATAGTGTATATTTAGATTGTAGACATGTCTTTTATTATACATTAATAGTCTAAAAAAATTATTTTGAAATGATTATGGACATACATTTAAACATTTTTAATTGTATTGTGATTTGTAATACAGTGAACATCAAAGAATCAACAAGTCAAGATACTCCAAAAATCAAGGCAAAGGAACAAAATAAGATGGCACATCACAGTTTTTGTCCTCATTTGACATTTCGTCTGTCCTTTCGATATGATTCACAAAATCCTTTCGACATTGGAGGGACGACTAATAACTATGAAAAGGAAATGAAACAAAATAACATTCCAGCCTTTCCTAGTGAAAATCAAGGTGGTGGTGGGGATGACAGAGTAATACTGGAACCTCCGACAGAAATCAAAATGACAGATGAAACAGGTATTATTCCGTGTATTTGATAACTATATCTTGTGTTGAATTTCCAATATAATTTCAAGCAAGTACATCATTTTGAATCTTCAACAAACAGGTGACCAACCTACCCCAATGATGATCGATGAGACCTCACCGACATGTGATATGTGTTCTGATATTCCTTCCTCCTCTACCGAACCACAAATTGTTCAACAACAACTGTGGCAGTGTCTAGATCCGGGTTGTGGAATGACTCTATGTGGACAAGCGGCCAAAAATCATTCACAATATCATTTTGAGGTTAACAGAAATATATAGTTAAAATATACCTAGTACTTACCTATACTAACTTTAGGGCAAGTAATCCATGTAATTGAGAAGTGTACTTATTTTTTGTATAATAATATGTAACATGCATTTTTTTATTAGGATTTTCCAAGTCATGTACTACAAGAAAATTTATCATCAAAAAGAATATGGTGTAATGAATGCAATCATGAAGTTCTACCATACTTTGGCAATCGTCGGCCGGCACCGGCAGTTTGGGTTCCACCGGTAATAACACAGTTTTTATACAATTATATTTAATGGCGATGAAACTGATCAAAAAAATATTTTAACCGTTTTGCTCTCATCTGATGCATAGGATGGATCTGATGAGGATTCTCCGAGGGGCCTCTATAATATAGGAAATACATGCTTCAGTAAGTAACTAGCACACAATAATATTATTACATAGTTAATAGTAGAATCAATGAATATAGTTGAATACAATTTTTTGAATTTTTTATAATTGAAGGGACTAATTCCATTTTATTCTTTATGCTGTGAATTCCCTTATAGTGAATGCCGCATTACAATGTATGCTTGCTGTGACACCTTTAAACTCTTATTTTATGGGTTATTGTTGCTCGTTGGCAGGTATAATCATTTGATCAAGTGTATTAGTATTTCATTCGTGCTTGTAATTATAGTCAAATTCCAATACCCTTTAATGTAACTTCATTTCTTGTGTGTAATAAAGGACGTCAAGTTGGAAGTAGTTATTTATGGTTGCTGACGGAAATGTGGTCTGATCAACAACAACAAGGATCTTTTCAAAAAGGTGTCATGCCTTCCCGTTTACTTCACTCAGTTCGCTCAGCCCATCCAATATTTCGTGGCTATCACCAGCATGACACGCAAGGCAATTTATTTATTGAAAATAATTTTATTCATTTATAAAATATTATTTATTTCATTTATTCATTTACTAGTGTAAATGAAAAATGATATAACTATAGAACAAAACTATTGTTACAAACTCGAGACCTTCAGCCAATGAAAGGCCTTGGTTGACTTAATGTGTATTTAAAAACGATTTCAAAATATTCCAGAGAGTCGAGAGCTTTCACATATTATTAATTTGTTGAAAAGGTTTTTCAACGTAAAATTTATATTTGTATTATCCTTACTTGAATTATATATGTATAAATATTAATGAATTTTCGCATCTTTGTATGACGCAAGTCATTTTTTATACCTATTATTTTAGAAATTAATTAATTTTTCATGTACATTTGCGTATATTTTTCCTTGAGAATGTGCGATATGTAAAATTAATGATTGATTTACATTTTTTTCGTTTCAAGAATTTCTTAGACTTTTTATGGACACTTTGACAGAAGAAACGCGAGTTCCTCATTTTGTGTTTGATACAGAAAAGAAACCAGATGTATCTGATGAAGGTAAAGTCATCTTTTTTTTTACTGTCTGTCTGCAAATGTGTGTAAACCATTATTTTACGCTTTATTTCACACCTTCCTTTCCCCACATCCCAACATATCCACAGACATATGTGTTATTTTCTTGACACGTACCTGTAGCTTGAGTTAGTATATAGCCAAAGCCGGCTGAGCATACTCAAAAATATGAGGGAGAATAATAAATAATGATTTGTTTACTATGTATAGGATCGATGTCATCATCAGACTCTGAGACAGACTCGTTTGAAACTTGCGATTCTGGTAATGGCTCTGAAGAAACTGGGTCTCTTCAAAACGGTGATAGTAATTTTAAGCTTATTCCTGGTCTCCCTGGGAGTCAAAAAGCGGATTTATCAAAGCCTGTCAAAGTCCAAATGAAGTCAATTGTTTCGGATATTTTTGACGGAAAGGTCGAGTCATCTGTTCAGTGCCTGTCTTGTAAACAGTAAGTGATACGATTATTAATTATCGTCTGCTTATTTGCATACTTACATATTACATAACGTCTGTTAAGTTCAAAATCGTACTATAATCACTTTCTTTCTACTTCAAAACCGTGCGATAGGCAAAATTCCTTAATTCAAAAACGTTCTATAATCACAATTCCTTAATTTTGA
>JAIUND010003510.1:0-15581 GCA_034699125.1 Gisinianus flammeolus
CCAAAAAGGAAAACTCAAATATCTTTTAAACTAGATAGTAGTATCTGACCCGTTCTTCTATCCAGTTCTACATATATGCGTAGAAATGAGCACGCTGTACTTACCGTATCAAAAGTCAAAACGTAAACGGAAGTAGGCAGAATGAAAAAATGTTTTAACAGTTTGAGAGTAATAAATCTTGACTATATATACATCATACTTTTCCCATTTTTTTTTTCATAGGCTGTTTTCCACTTGAAGATCAGCAAGCATTTGAATTTGGTTGTACTGAAGGTAAGTAAAACACACAGTGATTTCCATCATGAAAATGACGTTGAATCATTTCATTCACTTATGATACTTACGAATTTACGATAAATAATAGAATTCTTGGAAAGGTCGCGGATAATTTGAAAATGGCGTGTGTTCTTTCATTCGAAATTCACAATCAGTTTTAGAAATGTAGATATATTCACTTTTGTACAAAACACTCATTTTTAGGGAGCCGCATCGGATCTTTTCCCAGGGGAATCGAGTGGCTACAATAGTTCTGCTAGTAGTTTAAATGGCGATACGCATATTTCCGTTTCAAGTATTTCATCGAATTCAAATAATCCTATTGAAATCAATGGAGACGTGGATATCGTGGAACATAATCGTCACAGACGACTTGCTTTGGTATCAGAGGAACGGCGATTATCATCCAAAGGGTATATTACGATATATATATTTAAAGATTTTAATAAAAATGAATTTACGTGAACAAATCATAATGTAATGCTAGTTGATTTCCGAACGGATTTGTGTTCATTGTTCATTACACATATATATATATATAGTTCCAGTGCGAGTGAAACTGATGGGATTGCGTTGGATCGTCATATTGAGTGGAATGAAGTAGAAGAGTCCTGGAAAGAGGCAGAAAAGGAAAGATTAGTAATTCAAGTGCGAGGAGAAAGTCAAGAGGACTCAAGTACTACTATTTCCTCAGGTAGAATGAGAACATCAGATCCAGAGAATGCTGAAGAAAGAAGACTTTTAGAAGAAAGAAAGAAATTGCTCGAGGATCAAAGACGTTTAATTGAAGAAGCCGTTCAATTTGAAGAGGAAAAGAGACAATTTGAAGTATGCCGTATATATTAGTATTTAAAAGTTTCTCTTCCTAAATAAGTGATTATGTATAATTATCATATACACTAAAATTTTCCATATAACTTAACATTAATTTGTTATTGTACAAAAATATATATATATATATAGGAAGAGAAGCGAAAACTAGGAGCATTAAAAAATAGGACAAGTCAACCTCCTGCGGCACCGGCCGTACCCAGTCCAGGAATCCCAAGAACACCTGGAGACGCCTCAGAAATCCCCGAAACTCGCGTCAGAACCGAGAAACAAAATACATTAGCTGGAGCTCTCCACAAAGAAATCCTCAAAAGAGTTGAGGTAAGACATTTGCATACCAAAATAAAAATTTGACAATCCATAGTACGATGAATTCTACATACGACTTTTAAAATTTTCACGTACATATATAATAGCGTCGAGAAAATAGTGTTGGAAATGATAAGACAGAGGATGAAAAACCAAAACCCGGGACGGTTAATCAGAAAATCAGTCTCTTTGCTAATACTGCGGATGTTGAGAAACGACAGCAACATGAACAAGTACACAGATACCTTAAAATTTTAACTACATGTACTATATAGAGTTTCTCAACTGATGAAATACGATGAAAGTTTCTAATGTGGGTGCGGACTTGTCAATTTCATTTCAGTTGATAAAAGAATTCAAGAGGGCACATCGTAAAATGTTTGCGCATTCCCTGGAACAACTGGATGCAGGCGTCACTGATGACAAGGACAATAAAGGCGTACGTTTTTTTTTTGAACGATTATAACTATCAGTCATGTTATTAATATGTACAAATTGAAATGACATATTAATGATTGAGAATCTGTCGTTACTTTATAAAAATATATAGGAGAGGAAATTTATTGGAGCCAAAAGGATTCAGAAGGAGGTAGAACATGAAAGGAAAATGGTTCAACAGCAAGTTCAAGGAATTGTCAGGCAAAGACAACTCCGAATCGAGCGACAATACCAAGAGTGTGAAGAAACTGAAAGAGAAGTTGGGCAGGCCAAAAATTTCCATTCCAGCAAATCACCACCACCTCCCCCACCGGTAAGTCAATTTTTCTTTACAAAATAAATTACCCTAAAAATGGAACTAATGCAAAATAATCATATGAACTATATACTCTGTCTTTTTCTTCACTCTTCTTTTTTTCATACATACATATGTGTTTTTGAATTTGCTTTCAACTGCCCAGTAATCCGTTTTCCGTTCAATCACTGAAAACTTTCCCAAGTAATTTTTGGTAGTGTAAATATGTCCGGTATTACATATTATGTATAATCCGTTTTCTTTTCTTTTCTTTTTAATTTATAGTATAGGTACCTCTTATTTCTGGTACAATTTTGATCCCATATATGAATGTATTTCTTCTATGTAGTCTTTACTTCCATTTAAAAATAAGCATGTATATATAGTACATAAGTTAAAGTCTTGAACATATGTCCTTCCCTTTATATTTGTATATATCTGTACTCTTTTTGTTTATTTTTAATTTTGAGTTCCTCCATTCATAAACATGTAATTGAAAAACACTTATTATTTGTTTTGTTTTATGGGTTGTTTTGGTGGTTTTTGTTGCGTTTTTGTTGCGTTTTTGTTCCGTCGTGATCTTTCTGTACATAAAAAAAGGTTAACGAGATAGAAGTAAAAGCATCTTCTGGCTCTTCCAATTCAAAGTGGACAACACTCAGTATCAAGGCAAGGCTTTCTTATACAATTACCGCTTTCCTTTCTATATATCTAACAAAACAAATTGATCAGTGATGCTCAATATATTATATTATTAAAATACCTTCCATTTTGACAGCTGTGTCTAATTGCTTATAACCATTCTACATATACGGTTGTCATTTGTATTCTTTGCAAGAAAAAGTTAGGAAAATGAAAAAAAATATATTATTATATTTGGCTCATACAAACATATTTGGCTTGTAGTACTTATTTAAATACAGAAGCCTTCATACAGTTATCTTGAATTTTCTATCAATATTCCATTTTACGGGTCCCTAAAGGTAAAAACGGACCATATTCCAGGTTTTCAATAAATCTAATCTAAAAATTTCATTTTTGTAAATGTTTTCTTACCTTTAATATCTGTATATGCGTAAATTATCAGTTTTTCCCGACAACTGAGGATTCATATTATTGCACATACAATACTATAGTGTGTAGTGTTTTAGTGTAGAGTTAATTATATTTAAATCAATTTTTGTACATATAATATCTAAACTTGTTGTTAGTAAAATCCTCTGAAAAATATTACACGTTGAGACGAGATCAATAAAGATGAATGAAAGGAATATCGTCATCCCGAAATGGTAAAAAGTAGAAAATAATGATTATTTAAAATTCTCCTGTATATATATAGCTTCCTACCGGTCCTGGATCAGGGAACTCCTCTGCTGGAGATAATGCAATTCCGAGCGGAAAGTCGTCAAAGTCTGAATCCAAAGGAAATAATGTGAATAATAATAACAGCGTAGAGCCCATCTACACAAGGAAAAAGTCCAGTTCAGCAGTAACAATTCGACCAGAAGAAATTGACATTCCTGAAAGCCCATCTCCAGACTATTCAAATAGTCCAAGTCCGGATCCGGGTTCTGGAGATCAATGGGTATACACAGTTTTGTTTTTAAGTAACAGTTTAATGAGATTCAAAATGGAAAGCCAATGATGACTATATTATTATATAGTGTATTAAAATGATTTTTTTTTTGTTTTCTTTGAAATTCATTAGGAGGTGTCCGCAAATGGTAAAGTTTATTCTCGAGGAGGGAATACAAAATTTGGATTTCCACCAAATCCCAGCAGAACGCTTCCCCCGACGAAGGAAAACAAAGATTTGTATCGCAATAATGGACAGAAAAACAATAATGAAATATCCAATCGAAATAATAATAATCATAACAATAATAGTAATGGTGGAGTTTCAATTCAGAAAAATAGTCATGTAAAAAATAAAGATGGTGAAATTACAACAAGTGGGAATGGGAAAGTCACAATCATACTCGGAGATCCAAATCAAATGTACAACAATGTGGCCGGATCCAATTCCAGTAAAAATATCAGTGGACATTCTAAAACTGCCAAATCCAATGGAGGCGGCATCTTAAAAATGGCTAACAGTAATGTGAGTGATCATTCCATGGGAGCAAATCAAAAAACCATTTCATTTGGAGAATTTTAAATTATCAAACCCATTAAAATATTTGAAGGAATAATATAAAGTAGTATGTAGTAAATATATTATAATACCGAGTTTGTGTATTTTACTCGGACAAACTGTCAAGAAAAAAAGAAAGAAAAAAAGAAGGTATAATATTTTTTTAATTCTTGTAAACACTTATCATTTTATCACTACATTTCATCATAAATATGTTTATAGTTGTTAGCCCTTTAAGTATTACTATTCAGTGGAATAAATTAGTTGAAATGTTATTTACCTCTGTATTGTTTTACGAGCTTATTGCCCGACAAATGTAATAAAAATTATCCAGATACTAATATGTAATATGCGACTCTAAAATGAGAAAATAAAAATAAAAAATGTAGTGTTGTGTTTTTGGCATTTCTTTTCTGTGCATATTCAATTCTACATTTTCTAAACATGTTGCTCGGGATATGAGAGAGCAGAATTCAGAATAACAAAGACATTATCGATGGAAATCGGTGCAGGAAAATTCGAAAAAGGGATTTAATTGGCTAAGGAGCATCAGTGCTCACTTGAATTTGATTGGTTAAACTCAGCTGAGAAGACTTTGTCCATGCGATTTTGGATTCAATTGGTTTCAACGATGATTTTGATTGGTTTGACAGTTAAAAAAACGGGAGGAGTCGACCTGTCGTCTACATACGCTGACAGGATACTGATTTGGCATTTTTCTACAGACTCTGTAAGGAGTAGGACGCAAATACAAATAGCTCTGTGAAATTAATTTCCTCAGATTTTCATCTTTGGACAAAAGCCTATAGTGGGCCACAACTTCAACAGTCAGAATGCCGAATATTCAGGAAGTCCAAGGTGACGAGCCTTACGATGCCAACAATGTAGCAGATCCTAATGCCAACGCAGACGGTTTGGATAGTAAGTTCTAGACATTTATTCAACAACAAATTAATTGCAATTAAAATGACAAATTCCATGAATATTTAGTGAAAACTGACGCAATTTAACAGTCAGTCACCCTTGTCAGATCCATAAATATATGAATCTTGTTGATTCTCAACGAAATCCCACGAAAATAATAAAATTTTGTTTGGTTACCAGGGGACCGGAGACGTAGGAAGAAGTCAAGTGCCGGATCACGTGACAGGAGACGAAGGAAGAAGGCAAGTGCTGGTCGTAACCGTAAATCTGGCAGTTGTTGCAGCCGTAGACGACGAAAGAAGTCCGAAGGATCCCGGGACCGAAGACGCAGGAAGTCTAAATCCGCAGGTCGAGACAGACGTCGAAGGAAGTCAAAGAGCTCGGAACGAGACCGCAGACGCAGGAAGAGCAAGGTAAATTAACCACCCTTTCACAAGCCGTCTTATGTACAATTAATCAAACTATTTTTGAATAATCTAATTATCGAAATTATTTAATTAATTTTTTTTATAAAAAAAAAACCAGGGCGCAGGCCGTGATCGTCGTCGAAAGAAGAGTGCAGGAAGGAATCGAAGACACAAGAAGAAGTCCGTCGAACGTGGTGGAGCCGTACCTCCAGCACCCTTTTTTTGAAAAACTGAGCCTTCTTTCATCAAACATTTTATTTATTTTCAAAACAGAAGTATTTGACAGAAACAAAAAAAAGAAACTGATCGACAAAATTTCCTGATTTACATTCAAGCTGACAAATTCTAACCAAACGTGAGTCCATGTCTGCTTATAATAATATTTATTATTAGAAAATGTTTCTATATAAATAATGTTGATAATAACATGTATTGTTTAACTAGGTTGAGAGGATTCTATGTTTTCTCCGCACTCAAAGCGTGTAAAGTCTAAAACTTCAACTCCATTTTCAAGAAGAAATTCCCCTACAGTCAATTCTGGATCTAAAAGAAATTCTTGGTTAACTAATGAAGTCTCATCTGAGTCTGGATACAATTCAGCAGAAGAATGATCTACATCTAGTTCATCCATTTTTTCTGTACTCTCAGGAGCAGTGGTAGTAGCAGCATCAACTTCTGGTTTTTGTTCTACTACCTCAACTAGCTCTGGTTCTGGGGCTCGAACTTTAAGTGTTCCTATTTCAGTTGGATTCATACCTAATTATGGACAAAAAACGAATAATTCATGATATGAGTGAAACAATGCTTTTTTCAATAAACGAAATCTTCTATTGGAAAATATTGACAGTATGTACTGAATATTATAATACATACCCACAATATGTTGACAGAGTTGACGCCCAACTTCATCCATCAACATTACTTTTTTAGTATCTTTCGTTTCATTTGACTTCCCAGTTGGTCGATAGGCAACAATAACTCCATAACGACCATACTGTACTTGGTCTTTATTGGCAGAACCTGCTTCGGGTAGCGGATGTGTATATGCTGCTAAGAGAACGGGTGATGTAGCTTTAACATAAATTGCACGACGATTCTTTATATTTTCACCCAACTCTCCTATACTTATGGCTGTTTCATCTTTCACAGGTCGAAATTCTGACACCGGTAAATTTCCTAATTGTTCACCGGAAAGTGTGACCTATATATTTACAACAAATATTAAAATTGGTTGCTATGAAGGTATTGGTTTTATTTGTTGTCCTTAAATATTTGGGAATAATCCAGAACATGCTCATAACTTACACTAGAGAGAAGAGTATTTCCCGTCTCTTCTTGTTTTTGTTCACTAGCGTAGTGGAAACACCCTTGAGTCAACTTTTGAACAAGCGACTGAAATTTCTTATTCCGGGCAACAAAGTCAGTTTCACAATTAGTTTCAACCATGACAGCATTTGAGGAATTTGCTAAAACAGATATTAATCCTTGAGCTGTTGCTCTCCCTTGAAGTTTTGTTGCTTTCTCCCATCCATTAGCCTGAGCTTGATCCCTTAACCAATGTTCAGCCTACGAAAAAAATTAAGATAATGTTTATTGCAAATAAATATGCATTGATCATTGATTGATCATCATTCACATTTATATATTGCTTGAAATGTGGAACACATCTCTGTGACATATAAAATGTAATATGTACAACACAAGTTTGGCAGTTTGTATAGGAAATGAATATTTTATTATATCCTCGTACATACTTATTTACAAACAAAATTTTATTTATTTGACATACCTATATTAGGTATTGCATCATCATTATCAATGAGTGATTGAATGTAAACTTGGAAAAAGTAACGGTAGCTTACCTCTTTTAAATCATTTTGATGTTTTTCTAATGCTTCCTTACATTTAGAAAATGAATATCCAGTTGTCTTCCGTAGTTTTGCTAATGAACTCTTTTCAACGGCTGGAGTCCAAAGAGCTCTCCCGACATGAAAGTACCTTCTCAAAATCATCATGCTGGAGTGAATTAAGTCTACGCACAAAAACAATATAGAATTAGACAATTTACTATTCAGTCGTAAAAAAAATTATTTATTTGTTAATGGAGTATACCAAAACTCAATTCAATCGCACACAACCCGCCAATTAAAGAAAAATCCACAAAACGTGCACCTGTGTACAATTAACTTTCGACAATATTTTTTTTCTCTAAAAAAAGACTCGACTTTTGTTTACTTCTCGCTATATTCAAGTTCAGTTTCTTTTCCTGTTAACGTTGTAAAATGATTCCAGTCTATTATTATTATCATGTGATTACAAGTAAAGAAGGGAGTAGTACCTTTTTCTACTTATTTAATTGGCTTCAAGATTCCACACATATTACTCTTATTTTACAAAGTTCTCTCAATTCACTGTTGAGTTAGAGATCGAAGAAATCGGCAAAGTTTATTCGTAATGGTCCGGTATCGGGGTAAGCATAAAGATTTTCTTTACTTCTATGACTTTTGGTTGGGAAGAGGTACAATGCAAATTAACCAAAGATACGTTGGCTTATATTTTATATTCGTAATTTTCGTCATCAAAATAGTTTTTTATTAGTATATCAAGTTGCTTTAGTGTATCAACATACATAGTTTACTACTATTTTTGTTGTTCTCTCTCGTATTGTACGATTCTAATATTTAGCTAATAAGAGCAATTAGATTTCGTAGTTAAAACCACTACATTACGAGGGGGTTTGAATATAATATATTCATCTGGCAAAATTTTGTCTATCTCTAGTTATAATTAATATAATTGTATCAAGTTACATCAAGTATGATGTTAGTAATCGCACTCCATTAACTATGAACTATTGTGTAACGAGAATCAAATCACAAATTAAGTGTGAATCGCAATTCGCAAGTATCTGCAGCATATTTAGATAGTTGTTGTTGTGTATTTTTCTTCTGCAGAAAAGTTTTGAGTTATTGATTAGATTTTGACCAAAATCTTTTATACATCCGTGGATTATAATTTGTGCTCTCTCTTCAGTTTCAAGTTCAACTTAATTGTTATTATTTAAATACCATACAAGAGTCCTATTGAGATTTTTAAGAAAATACCTCCATATATACCTTACTACTCGCGACTAGTAAATGTTTGTGTACATTGGGGTATACAAAATAAATACAACAAAATGAGCTGGAGGTTGTAGAACGTTTTCAGTTTATTGTAAACAAATTACTTTAAGTGTCACTCATCATTAGTCATTAGTCTTGTACGGCATAGCGACGATTTCTGCAAGGAATTGTGTATCTTATCAAAATAAAATAACCATTGCTATAAAAGTCAAAGATTTGTTTAAAAAGAAATCTGAACTGAAATGTTGAAAATCATTCCACAAGAGGAAATATTATAAAAACAATTAGACCATGTTTTGGTACCGTCTATGGAAAAAAGTACATCGACCATTAATTGTACTGTCCGTTTTAACTTTTGCTGTGGTCACTGTATCTCATTCTGAGATTGATTTCAGCAGTGAAAATGATGAACATAGGAACAATGGTATTGAAACTGAAGCAAATAGGTTCAGTGACAATGATCTTTTACTGAGAAGTACTTCAATAAGGGATAAGAAGACGGTGGACCATGGAGGTTTACTAATGAATAACGGTATGAATGATGGTGTATTGGACTCTGATCCTATAATTCCAGTGTCTCCAGTTCAACAGCTACCTTACTGTAAAGGGAGTAGTGGTAATTTGAATCCAACTGGGGACGAGAATGGATTACCGAATAATGACAACTTTAATTCATCTGGTGGATTGTCATCCGGTGAAATTGTTCCGGTTGGACGGCACGTCGTTGTTGCAACACTTGATGGTCAACTTTCTCTTTTGGATCAAAGTGGAAGCATTATTTGGTCCATTTCGACCGGACAGATTTTTTCATCCACCATTTCGAGCTTGCAGGTAAATAATTATGTGCATTTTGTTTTTCTTTTCAATGTAGTGTACAGTGTACACCTACTACTATAGTAGTTATTGTTCAATGTAGGTATTGGAAACTAATATACTTATAGACTTATATTATGAATTGTATTATCGTAATGACTATTATGTATTTGTTTTTATTAGTTGAGTGAAAATGGCAAGTGGATTAATTTGATCCCATCGCTTACTGGAGGTTTATACAAATATGACGGAGATAGCCTACAACCTATGCCGTTGAATGCGGATTCTTTGTTGAGAAGATCATTTAAACTTTCCAACGATGTTGTGATGACGGGTAAATAAATAAAAACACTTTAGCATAATCACTTCAACAAGTATTTTAAATACAAATGTGTAATATGGTATATATGTGATAAATTGCTAATTATAAAATGTTTTTATTATACTACTATTTATATAGGTGGAAAAGAACTAAGAACTTTTGGAGTTGCTTTGAGCTCTGGAACTCTTCGATACGAGTGTGGCTTGGATGGATGTACTACACCAACAAAAGCAGAATCTCATAATGAGGATGACATTGTTCTTGTGGTCAAGAAGCAACTTCAAACTGTGCGAGCAATAGACTCTTTTACTGGCTCTGAAAGATGGAATTTTAGGTAATTCAAACGAACTAATGTATGAAAAGTTTTGTACATGTATCACTAGAGCCCTTCGATTGAATCGTTTAAATCAACATGTGTCATTTGTCAAGCGTTTAATTGGATTGAATTTCCGTTCAATTTCGTGCTTTGCAGTGTTGCTACGCATGAATTAGCATTAGCTGGTGTAACAGAAGGATGCTACGAAGGAGAAAAAAAAGATTCGGATCAAGATCATCTACTCAAAGTCATTATTCCCGAGGGTATAATTATGGGAGCTGATAAAGGAAATCATGCTGTTTGGCAACATAAGGTACCAATAATTTTGGCGAAAGCCTTTTACTTGAGATTCTAGTTCATAGTAAAATGATGATTACTCATCTAAATTCTACAATGAAATTTGTATTTTCTTTTCTAGTTTGGCTCTCCGATATCCCAAGCTTGGATTCTCGAGAATGGAAAACTAAAAGTAATTGATCCTATAAAAAATTCTCCTCTCCTTGACGAATCTCCAGCTCTCTATATAGGGATACACAAACAACAGTTCTATGTGCAAGAAAGTCATAGTACAGCCGAAAAACTTGAAAATGCTTTTGCAATTCAGTTCTCTAAAAGAGAATCATTAACCAAACCAGTTGAAATAGGGTGGAAACCAAGTTCCGGTAAGTCGATTTACACGTTATTTAAAAATTAATTTTTTATAACTTATTGACTTGTGGTGGAGTAGTGAGTCATGCAATATAATTTACACGTCACATACTTTGGACATCAAATGTATATTATTGGTTCAAAGGTGAGAGTGATAAAATAGGAAGGGTATAGATAGTAGATACTTATATAATATGACTATACACACAATGTCTACAGTGCAAAATATTAATAATTTAGAACTGCTTGTTTTACGCTTGTGAAATTTATGGGCTATTTTATCAAACAGTGTAGTTATTTCTTATCATTGCGCAAAAGTTAAGCTTTTGTAGCATTATTCAGTTTGTCGTTAAAAATACTGAGCCATTTATTACACATTGTACTTCTTGTACGTATCGCATTTGTCATGTCATAACAAAGTATGCGAAGGCACAATGAAATTAGTGTATTTATGGGAATTGTGTAGTTAATTAGAATTGCATACTAATAACAATAATTATAATATTTAATATTACACATCACTTTTACTGCAAATATTCAAATATGACTCGTGATTAGTGGCGTGATGAATACGTAAATAAGCAAGTATGTGAATAATCCAACCATCATCTGAGAGGTAAAAGGCTTGAAATTTATGTTGTCACATGGAAAATGTGGTTTGTGGTTATTCTAAATAACATTTATAGAGTACTATTCCCACCATTTCCAGTATTTTATTACAAACATGGAATATTACAAGGGTCTATATGATTTTAATCCACTTTGCAATTATTGTGAACTTGATATGAAATCATTTAAATTTACATGCATTTGCTTGTGACAGATTTTAATGCAACATATCAAAAAGGCTTCAGTTTGTATGAATTCTGTAACAATGTCCAAGAAGAACAAAAATCATCATACTTTTATACTTATTGCCTGTCAAAGAACTCTGATGTGAAATGTTATGTATATTTTTAAACATGGCAGGTGATTCACTCATAAAACATACATCAATATAGCATCGATACCTCTATAAAATTGAACATCTTCCTGCAGCTGAGCTAGCTCTAAAGAATGAAAAGATTTTATTGTAAACTGAAGCCTGAGAGTATCATAACTATGGCATGATTTACTAACTTGGAATTGATTCATCCCCAGAATGATGAGTAGGTTTGTTACTATTGTCACATACTAAGAGTATACAGTACTACTCGAGTTTCAAATCCATATTATTAGTATTACTCATCATCACGATAATAATACTTGAACAGGAAAATCATGTGTAAACTCCACTTTAGTATTTAGTAAATACTAATTACATCTCATGTCAGTCATTTATAGTATAGTATCAATTGGATAAGGTCACTCGGGGTGATTTCAGCCGCTTTTTACGACGTTTCATAAGGATTACAATTTTCTAGTTTTGATCATCATGTAATATGACTCATTGCACATGCTGTCTACAAGACACTAATGATTTTATGAGGTTTTGGAAACGTTGTTAGGGATTTCAATAATTAACTAATCCGGCTGAAACTTCAGATCATGTTAAGTGTGGCCATGTCCTCATATTTTCTCGAGAAAAAAAAATTCAAAAAAAAATTACAAATGTCGTAAATATCGATCGGCTGCCATTACCCCAAGTGACCCTATCATTATAATGTCTGTGATGTTTACTATTATATGTTTACACATTTCATTTTATGAATCTAGCAATTGAAGGGATGAATGAGAACAAGGCACTGGCAAAATATGAACCAGAAACAAAATTTCCTGGTTTTTATGTTTTTGAAAATGAGGAAGTGAAAAATAGTTTCCCTGCCATTGAACCAGCTCCAGATAAGTCGTCTGAAAATAATGATTCGGATGGGGAACATAAGTTTATTGATGACGATGACTTTGATTTTACGGAAGGGGCCATTCAAATTATTTTTGTCTCATTATGGTATTGGTGGTAAGTGCATATACTTACTATATACATAGTATATTTCAATATTTATTTCACAAAGATATTTTTATTTATTACTCGCTTGTATAAGTCTGTAAACATTCGATAAATGTATTTATATATCATTTTTTGAATTTTTTTTATTTAAACAGGAAAGAAGTTTTGGGAATAAGTCTATTAACGGCTGTGATTTTGAATGTGTTACTCATGCGTCCACTAGTTCGGGCTGTGCGAACACAAACTGTACGAGAAATGCTGGCATTCTTTCGAATAACTAATAAACAACAAGAGGTAAATTAAAATGTTTTGTAGAAAAAATTTAATGCTTAAGTTTCTGTTTTGTTATACTGAATTTCATAGTGATGATTTTTTTTATTCGATTTTTTTTATTTAGAATCAGGGGATGGCACTTCTACCTAGAAGAGAAAGTGATACTTTGGAATTACCACCCGCTTATAGATCACGAACACGAACAACATCGAGCTCCTCAACTGCTTCTCAACTTGGTCTTGCAGATGAGGCTGGAGTTCCATTTAATTCACAGTATTTGCGAGAGTTTGACCCGATTCAGTGCCTTGGGAAAGGAGGGTTTGGAGTTGTTTTTGAAGCTAAAAAGAAAATTGATGATCGTCACTATGCTGTAAAACGGATCCCTCTACCCAATAGAGAAAAGAATCGTGAGAAAGTTATGCGGGAAGTGAAAGCACTTGCAAAATTAGATCATCGTAATATTGTTCGTTATTTCAATGCGTGGATTGAAAATCCTCCACCTGGTTGGTTAGAAAAAAATGATCCATTGTGGAGCATGTGTAATTTTGAAAGTTCATCCTGCAATTACCTTTCATCTTTTGATGCCGGTCAGTTCACCAGCAATCAGCCCAATTCCGTAGCTGGGAGCCGTGGAGGATTTAAAAGAGATTATTCCGAAATTTCCATGCCAAATAAAACACCAGTAGATGACACGGTCGATCCGGATGATTCTTTCATTGTGTTTGCGGCTGAAGGAGATTCTCAAGGAGATAATGGGAAATCTACATCAAAGATAAATTGGGACGATGATGATGATGAAGAAGATTCGAAATATAAAAAAAAGGCATCTCCATTATTACCAGTAACAGTTAATAATAATAGTGAAAGTATTGTCTTATTAGCTAAGAGTTCAGTTTCTGTTCGAGGATCTATATTCTTTGCAAGACCGACTTCCCTTGACATTCCCTCCTCAAATGAAAACTCATTTTGTTCCCAACAACAACAACCTCAGCAGCAGCAACAACAACAAACACAACAACAACTACAAGATTTTGAAGATGATGAAGTTGAAGAAATTGGTGAGGATGTAGCAGCAAGTATTCCAACTAGCATCATGTATTTATACATTCAACAAGAGTTATGTCAAAAGAAAACACTTCAAGAGTGGTTACGAACGACCAAAGGTCGTAAATTACAACAAGTTGTGGAATTCTTTTCTCAAGTTGTCGGGGCTGTTGAGTATATTCACGGACACAAGCTAATTCACCGTGACTTGAAACCTGGAAATATTTTCTTGGCAAGTGGTAGTAGTGGTGTAGACAGTGAAAACTCAAACTCTGAATTCATGACAGTGAAAATAGGGGATTTTGGACTTGCTACAACGGCCGTCAGTCGTTTGGATAAAGATACTCTAACTCCTGCAACTGAGCATCCTCCAGATCAAGCTAATTTGACGGGACATGTAGGGACTCATTTGTACATGAGTCCAGAGCAGAGTCAGAATAAACCATATGATTTCAAAGTGGATATTTACTCTTTGGGATTAATTTTCTTTGAACTTCTTGTCCCTTTTGATACGGAAATGGAGAGACATGAAGTTCTGACAAGAGTGAGAAATATGGACTTTCCTTCTTCCTTTTTAAAGTCTTATGCTAAAGAGGTAATTCATCATCAAATTTTTATTAAAATTCCACTACAATAATAATAATATATGATGCACTTATGGAATCATGGTCATAAATAAGTAACAATAATAATACCGTACATCTTTTTTTAATTGTATATATATAGCATTTGTTAATATCAGACATGGTACATCATGATCCAGAAACAAGACCGAATGCAACAGAAATTAAAAATTGGCTTAAATTTCATCTTCTCAGCTTATCACCTACAGAAGCTTGTGTTCCCATATCTTCAAATAGACTCACACATCTTAAAAGTTATTCTACAGACTCAAATTTCAAAATTTTAAAGAGATTTCCTAACGATGAGGAAAGACTTTTGAATAAAACGCAGTCCTGCATGTGATGAGAAACTGTTAATTTACATTTGTTAAATATTCTATATACGACTGACTTTTATGACTATATATATAAAATATATATAAACTAGCGTAAAAAGAAAGAAAATCTTTCAGTGAATCCTGCTATTATGATAGTTGTAACATAGGACTTCAGCTTAGCAGTGCAATATATAAGTAGATAAAAGAAATCAAAACGTTTCCAGGCGCAAAACGAAAATGATATAAAAAAAACAAAAAACAAAATTATTAATATTATGTATTTTTATAAACAAAAAACTATACAATGTTTAGTTTATTATATGAATCTGTATTTATGTACATGCAGAACCGAATGCAAATTAATTCATCGTAGTCTCACTTTTGTCTTGTATTTACTATGGTTAATTATTAATGATGAAATACGTCCAAATAGTTGTAAAAGTACCCTATTACCTAAACATATTACTATGTAGTATGTACCTACTTATTAGAGGCGAGAAATATAGGCAAATGGTGTATCCGTATCCAACCAAAAAATCTAGCCACAATCCATATCCGAATC
>JAIUND010003511.1:0-15574 GCA_034699125.1 Gisinianus flammeolus
CCCCCCCCCCCCCCCCCCCCCCCCCCCCCCCCCCCCCCCCCCCCCCCCCCCCCCCCCCCCCCCAATCCATATCCAGTTCAAGAGAACAGAGATTTGTACACATGTAAAAATCCATGTGAATTTCCCACGAAATTCAGTTCATCTGGATTGACTCTGCCTGCTCAAGATCCACCTTTCTTGACGTACAAATTTCTCTCAATCTCAAACTTACTGTAAGAATCGTACAATCATCATCATCATCATGTTCAATAGGAAAATACAGGAATATTTTCGTCCCTGTTTTGACCTCAAAAATAATTGAATTAATCCAAATTAATTAACTAAAAAATTCTTAATTATAACATAAATACGTATAATGTACAATTATGTCTAATTCCCTTGACTGTCGTAACAAATATCTGTACTTTAATTATGATTAATCTGAACTAATGTCAGTGCACTCGTTTGTTTGAACTAATCAATTTACAGGTGTGTCTGGGAGCTAAGAACTAACCGAATAGAATTCCATAGCATTCCATAGCATTCCAGCATTCCGACTTGAGAAAAAAAACAAAATTTGTATGCTCGAGTGGAAATGTCAAACTTTTGTTTGGAGTGGAGTGAAAAGTGTAAAAGTGAAAGTAAAAAACAATGTGGAGTAAAATGGGAATGAGTTTGAGGAGTGAATGTTGACAACAGTGTTTGTCGTGTGTGAAGGAATTCCTTACGTTCCCAAGTTTTCCCTTTTTTTTCTTCTTCCCTCTTCTGTTTCCACTCTTCTGTTTTTTTACTCTTCATCCAAAATCCAAAGGGAATGAGGAAATGAGTCAAGTGAATTTATGGTCGGGCGTCTGAAGCCATAAAAATGGTGAAAAGGGGTAAAGCTGAGGCGAGGAAGATAAAATAAAGTAAACGGGAGATCTTATTGCTGGGAATATCTTATCTATCTGTATGCACACAGTTGTTCCTAGTTTGTGGACTGTGGATTGTGAATTGTGAATTGTTCTACCCATTCAAGTAACAGTGAAAGTAAGTGTCTGATGGGGGAACCAACTTTGTATTATCTTGCTGTAAACAGATTGAGTTTACACATTAAGCTCCCGTAACCCCCTTCCATCCTCCTCCTCCTCCTCATCGGATCGTCGGATCGTCCTCAGCCTGCTCCCAACTGCCTCCAATCTCTCCATTTACTCTGTATTTTCAAAGGATTCCAATCGCACATCGCAAATCCCAAATCTCCAAACACTAACAAATACACCGATACCACCAACCAATGCCGATGAATCATGCAGTATTTAGTGAGCCGGAAGCCAAAGCCAAAACCCAAATTTGACAACGTATCGGGACTTTAGTTGAGAACCAGCTTAACTGCTTTCCATCTGGTATCTTTGATGACTCTCTTTGGGAAATTGAAATGAGGCTAAAGCGGCAGCAAGCAGGCAAGAAATGGAAAAAAGGAGACAAAAAAAATGACTTGATATAAAGAGCTCATCTCTCTCTCTGTTTTGGATCTTGGAAGAAATCTCATCAATGTTTCGAGTTTGGACCACAGTAGAAAGTAGGAAGTAGAGAAAGTCAAGAGTCGGCAGTAGGCAGTACAGTACGAAAGAAGTTGGGAGAAGGTGACTTCATTCATTTACAAACCGGTAAAATCTCGGACTTTCAGTCTACAAAGTGAAGTGAAAGAGTGCACAGAGAGAGTTTTTTATTTTATATTTTTACCCATAGAAACTCAAAGCGAAAGGGAAAGAGAAAGAGAAAGTGAGACTGTTGCTGTTGCTGCTGAAGCCACAACAGCGACGGCTGTTCATATCCAGTGAGTGCTTCAACCAATGAACTTTCCCATCCTTCTCCAATCTCCAATCTCCGCTTGTATTTCCATTTCCCATCTCATTCATTGTCATTCTTCATCCACATCCAAACGGGAGAACCACAAAGACAGACACAAACTTTTCTCCAAATGGTTACTTTACAAGTTAGCGGATAACAAGCCCAACAACGAGGACTAGAAATACCAGAACCAGAACCAGAACCAGAACTGAAGATGAGAAAATAGACAACTAGTCTGAAAATTGAGAGTAATTTCCATTGACATTGGCAGGGGCATTTCCACAAACTCACACGTTGTTTGCCCTCGTAACTCTCTCTCTCTTTCTCTTTATCTCTCATCGAGGCATTTCATGAGCCTTATTTGTGGTGGCCATCGTTAGCTCTCTCTCCCCCTCTTTCTCTCTCACTCTCTCTCACTCGGAACTCAATCAGCAGTCCAGATATCCAGACTCTCTCTCTCTCTCTCTCTCCCCATCTTTTTTTTATAGTATGGAGAAAGAAAAAAGATTGTGGACTAATGACCAAGTCAACAATTCCCCATCATAATCAAAACCCACAAGTCACCAGTCACTCAGAAAATATACAAAAGCCTTCGTCTGGACCAAAGTATCTGTAAAAGCCAAAGCCAAAGCCACAGAGCCAAATGAATTCTCTTCTCATCCTTCAATTCCAATTTCAATTCCATCCAGACACAAACAAAACCAGAGCGGAGAGGAAACAAAGAGAAAGTCCGTGTGTGAGCTTCTAATCAATTCCGTACATATAGTCAGTTAGTTCTACATGCGAATACTTGTGCCGATAAAGTTGGAGTGAGTGAGTGAGTGAGTGAATTCTCGTCGTTCCCTCCAAATCCTTGGCCAATTATCATCTCTCAAACTCAAACTCAACTCGAGTCCATGAAAAGGGACAGCTGTAAATATATTGGAGGATCCGTCACAAACTTGACTCTTCAATTTCCTTCCAGTCCTCAGTCCTTATAAAACACGAGCCTAAATGAAACAGACGAGCTTGACTTTGACTTCTTTTGTGAACACACAGAAAATATATATTGAAATAAAATTCTCCTCATTGTGATTTACTCTTCGACGACTCAATTTGATTGTCTCCTCATCTCAAGTTCTCCCTCTTTCTTTCTCATTTGAATAGAAGAAATATACGTATATATATATATCTAAATAAAAAAGTCTGGGTGACTGTGAAATGCCCAACTTGACTCACTAATTGCAACTAACTGATAACAAGACTAATTGCAAAATACGAAATAGAAATACGCTGGTGAGTCGTGAGAGACGACAGTGACAACGCAGTAGCAGTAGAAGAAGTAGACGGAGAAAGAGAGAAAGCCTTAGATCTGAAGAAACAAAAGGGAAAGGACGAACTTGAGAAAGTGCAGAGCTTGAAAATAATCCTTATATTTGGTTTGTACATTGAGAGCAAGAGAAAAGGAAAGCAAGAGCAGAGAGGTTGAGAAAGGTTGGGCTTCTTTATGTGATTCTGGGTGTGTTTTTGTCTGTGTGTGTGTGAGGAGAGTGAGAACACGAGGAAAACTGTGGAAACGGGATAATCATCTCCAGACTCTAGACCAAATTAGCATCCAACCGTTTGATAGGAGAAAAAGAGAAAGAGGAGAAAGGACGAGACAAAAAAAGGAAGGAAAGGGAAACGGCGTGTGGTTCGAAAGAGAGAGAGAGAGAAATAGACAGAGGCAGAGAGTTGGTTGTCCACAATGGCCATGTTTGACGCTGGTGGTGGTGGGAGAGTGGCTGCAGGCGGAGGACGGAGTGGTAACGCACAGCCTGAGGGGGAAATGGATGCTCTACTTCTGGGGAAAACTCGGGTAAGGTCCCTTCATGCAATCAATCCCTTCTCTCTATCTATATGTATACATATCGTATGCTACATGTTTTGTCATCATCATTATATGAGCATATGTTCCTTTCCACGTGCTTCATTTTCATTTCAAATGAAAATGATTTCGTATGGTTTCGGTGCGTTATGAATTTTGTGAAGCTCCATTATCATCGTCATCTTCATGATTTGGTTTCAAGGCTGATTCATCAGATTCACTATAGATTTCCCTTAAATTTGGTAAACAATTGAAAAGTGAAAGCTTTGTTTCCGTTGGTATTCCTGTGTACACACATATACACACACATCGACGACTCTGAATAAAGAGGGACTGAAAGTACAAACAGAATTAGAGGCGGATGACTTGAAGGATATTGAAGGAAGGAGGATGAAATTTAATATGGGATTTTCCCCCTCCAGTCATAACCATAAACATAGTCATCTCCTGTCCTCCATTTCCCATACATGGAAAATGGAGCGAGTGAAAATGTAAGAGGGAGATTGAGATAGAGTAAGAGAAGTGAGAGAGAGAGTGAACGCTTTCTCCCACTTATCGTCCGTCATACTCGCAATGTACTCGCATTATCTACTTTGGCACGATCCATTATCAAATTCCCCATCCGTTTTATGTACACACAATAAAAAACATTTTACCATTTCCCCTTTCGGCGTCTGCTTCAAACAACAGGAATTGATTTACATGTCCTTAATGTAAATTAACTTGTCGTGGGTGTTTCATCGGGGGAAAGGGAAACAGGAAAGTGAAAGCACACACGGAAAACATAGTCAAAGACTCAACTTGAAGAAAATTTTGACAATTTAACACTTGAGGGCAAAAAGCAAATTTAAATATTCGCAGGATTTGTAGTCGAAAAAACTGATTTAAATTTTTTTTAAATGTATTTTACCATCAAAATTTCCTCCCACTATGGATACACAAGAGAAAGTAGAGGAAGGTAGGAAAAGGAAAGGAAAGGGGTTGCATATCTAATTTCTCATTCTCTCGTATGTGAAAGAGAGCAAAAATCCTGATGAAATAAAGAGTCGATTTGGAAGGGGGGTTCTGGAAGGATCATGGAAATTTGCCGATAGTAAATGGAAAGGATGGCTAATCGTAATCGTAAGTCCAGCGTATGAAAAGGACTCTCTTGGAATATGAAATCCAATTTCTGATTGGACTTGAGCACTAACATGAGAGCAGAGAGAGAGATCAAGAGGAGTAGAAGGGAAATGAAAGGAAAGTTCACATCAAGTGGGGGGGACGATGAGAAGAGACGAGACGAAAGGGAAGTCAAAGTCTGTCTTTAAAATCAAAATCAGAATCAACTTGAATCATTTTATTCATCCTGCTTCAACTCAAAGACAAAGAGCGATAGATAGCGAAAGAGAGAGTGAGAGAGACAGAGAGTCTGGGTTATTCTATCGACAGATAGTGTTCGTGTTTTTATAGTAGCTGCTGCTGATAAATGACTGAAAATTGTGTATGTGAGCATTAATGGTTTTGTAAAAAGAAAAAAAAAAATCTCCACGTGGCTTCTCGTCTCTTTTTCAATTTTTCGCCTTTCATTTGAGATGGCTGAAAAAAAGTTGGTGTTCTCCATCAAAGTGTGGGGGAAAATGGTGGGGGTTTTTTTTTTGCAGCCTCATCATATTCGGTTATTCCGTGTGTGTGTGTGTGTGTAGATTTGGATTCTCAAGGGATTTCATAGGAGACAGAGAGATGAGGTTTTTTTTATCGGCATTGATCGTTTAAAAAAATGGGACTGTTTGCAACTTTGATATTTGAAGTTCAGATTTCCGATAGACCTGAGTTGGATGTACATCCAAAAACCGAGATGAAAAGAATCCAAGCACAGTTAACACGCGCATTACAAACTCCTATTAGAACTTTGACTTTCCCCCATTTGCCGTAATTACTTTCGCTCCTCTGTCACTCACAGTCAGCCGAGAAATTGCAACACATTTTTTTACATGACCCACCAAACGAACAAAAATTCTAATGATCGTCATAAAGGAATTGAGCTGCTTCTTACACTGCACTTTTTGACACATTTTACACATTTCCACATAGTGCAGCAGCCAGTTAAAATCTGTCACATGCATAAGCCGAATTAAAGCTCAATGTCAATGTCGGAGTAAATGAAAAAAAACCAGTTAAATTTCCTTCGAGGGTTACTCAGATTGCGATTAAGATTAAGATTATGATTGTGAGTTGCAACATGAAATTGATACAAATCCCAAATTGGGAGTCTTTAAAATGGCTTGATCTTTCAAAAAACAAAAGGACGGATCTGTTCCTCTCTGGATTTTAATGTAGTAAAATATGAATAAAACGGCTAAAAATAATTTCATTTCATTCAACTAATCGTTCTTTCTCTTTCCTCTTTCAACGTATGAGAAATGATTTGGTTTGAACACGAATTTCCATGTACATATTTATTGATGTACATATATGACGATATTATCCTCGCGCCATTATTAAGCCCCAAAGCCATAATTATTGTCATTAATTGTAACTAAGGCAATTGGAGGTGGATTTTAATTTGAGGGAAAGCATCTCTCTCTCTTCATTCCGGTCAATGTGATTAATATACTCCGCCGCTTTCTCTCTCTCTCTCGTCTCTACTTACTCTGCAATTTATTTTACGGATTTCCTTTCAGGGAGATGGAGATTTGTGTGCACATATATGTGTGTGTGTAGCGGTGGATGGGTGGGTGGAAGAGGGAGAGGGGTAGGGGGGAGGGGAGTGGTGGGGAGCTGAGTGTTGGTTTGGGAAGGAACTAAGGAAATTAGTATAATTTGATATAATGCGAATGAACTGACTTTATTATGGTGGACGATGCGAATGTTGTGGAAATGGAAATGGAGAGGAAATATGTTTATGAAAAAGGTTAGTTGATGATTGGACGAGTGGTGGATTAGAATTTCATCGCTCGGGGAATAAGAGAAGAAAAAAAGTGAAAGGAGCAGGAAGGATTTGGCTCCTGTCAGCCCCCCCTCAATTCCGATCCCACAGATTTCTCTCTCTTTCTCTTTCTCTCTTTCTCTCTCTCCTTCTTTCTGAATTGTGAGCTCTGTGTTGTGTCGAGTTGGGTACACTGATTTTGATTCTAGTTGGGATTCTGGTTGAGGGAATGAAACTCGAGAGAGCGTCTCACTCACTCCTGGACTCAGATATCCGTATCCCCATCAGCCGTCGTCGTATCGTCTTTACTTTCACCAATACGTCACGTGACTCTCCTTTTTCCTCCACTGTCATCCGATCTCTTGAGAGCTCAGCGTTCGAGAGTGGTGTCGTTCCCAATGGTCATGATACGATGTACAGGAAACTACGAAACGACACAAGACGGATGTAAAGAGTCCAAAATAATATTATTCAGTTGATTTACGGGTGGACGGTGGGGAGGGGTGGGGGAGAAAATGAGGGGGGAATGGTGAGCTGTGATTTGAACAGCATTTTGAAATATAATGGAGGCGCAAAGTGCGATGAAATTTCTGATCCAATTTCATGGTCTACTCTTTCCTCATGTCCTCGGCTTTATGGCTCCATTTCAACCCCGAGGAAGAAGTCATCTTCATTTCTCCATTTCCTCCTTTTTTCCTTTTCCTTCCCTCGTTTTCAGCAAAAAAAACAGAACAACATTTGGAAGCAATTCCTTCAATGATATTATCATATTATCCCATTTCAGATTCAGTTTTAATATTTAAACTTGATTCTCACTCCTCATTTCTCACCTCATTTTAATCACTTATGTAATTTCAATGACAAAATCCTTGCGTTCCTTTAAAGTCGGTTTTTGTTTTAGCAAAAATCCGAAATCCGAAACCCAATAAAATAAAATAACACAGAGAGAAGTTGGATATTGTAAATAATTAAAACAAAGTACCATGTGAAAAGACAGCCTTCAAATGTCCACGCAACTTTCTCTGTGGAGAAAGTGCGAGTTGAGGTGGAGAGCTATTTATTTTCACGGAAGACTCTTTAAGTCATTGAGCTCATTTACTCGGAATAACTTGAGCTTGTTTTTTATATTCCCTTTCCATCAAATGACATGTACAACGTAAGGTAGAAGACTCTGACTGATTCTTGATTCGTGATTTCGTGATTTGGTGGGGTGTGGGGTGTGAGAGATGGGTAAAGTAAGTCGAATTTTTGTATGTATGTCGAGGGAAAAAGTGTGTGGGTACACAACTTGGAGCTACTTAAGTTGCCTCCTTGGTATTGGCATTGGCATTGCTATTGGGATCAAAATGCCATACAGACAGAGATTGGAGAGAAAAGAGAGAGAGAGAGAGAGAAAGAAAGCCGCAAGGAGAGAAATTCCACACAACTTTCTTCTTCAGAAGGAGCCAAAGAGACTTGAGGTTTGTCCATGCATTCATGTACACACATTGGGAAAGAGCGTGGAGATTGAGAGTAAAAAAAAAGTCAAAGTCATGATAGGAAATGGGGAAAGGTTTCCATGAAATGATGAAATGAACATTGAAGTGTCTCAATGTGAGATGGATAGATAGATAAATGAATGACTGCTGCGGGAAAGAGAAAGTGTCTCCACACACACACACACACAATTATTTCTCCCTCCCCCCTCCCCCCAACCCAAAAAACCATTGACCATAAACTCCTCTACTTTCACTTCTCGCCAGTTCATACGAATATCACACATGTGATGGAGAATCCGGTTCAATCCAACACGTACAAAAAAAAAATCCCCACATTCATTCCTCACCAACAAATCTCCCATTCTATATCCCGCGAGGACGTAAAGCTCAGATTATTACCCCCATTTTCCTTATGTTCAATCTTCATTGGCTTTTTTGTTTTTTAAAAAAAAAGATAATTCACTCTTACAAGCAAAAGCTGTAATTTTCATTTTTATTGGGACTTGAGTAGTAGAATCCTCGGAAGACTTTCTCTTCCTTTCTCTAGTAAAATACAGTACATAAAATAGATGAGGAATGCGTATGAGTAATACCCCATTTATGCAATTGCGTCAATGAATAATTTGAGAGTGGGTGTGTGTGTCCCACTTAATTGCCAAGTACATGAGCAATTAACTGTGGATGTCCTCTGCACATTGCAAATTGTATAGAGTGAAAACACTCAAGGACTCGCAGAGAGAGAGAGAAAAAGAGAAAGAGAGAGAGACTGTAATAAATCTGTTCATTAAGTTTATTATCCGAATTCGACATTGGAAAGTGTCGTTGCTGGGTGGTGATGGAGATTGAGGACAGCTCAAAATCTTGAAGGAACGCTAATGAATAAACCCAAAAGAGAGAACAAAGCGCGTCGTTCGAGTTGGACAGACAAAGAGAGGACGAGGACGAAGACGAGAACGAGAGCGTTGACACAATTACAGATATGCGTCTTCTGTGAGTCACGATAAACGACTAGCGTATTTGTACAAATTATATTATTTACTATTTATAATTCACAGCTTTCTTCCGGTGGTGAAGAGAACAAGAGAAGATGATGAAGATGAGAAGAGCAAAACTACAGCAATCATTATTAATTATTATTATTATTATTACATTAATGCCGTCATAATTAAAATGTGAGGTTTCGTCGACTTTCGAAGACTCGTTCAGAGAGTTAAAAGCAAAAACAAAAACAAGGATTACGACAAAAACAAGGAAATGGCAAATGGCAAATTTTGAGGGGAGTGAAGAGTTTGAGAGTGTCGAGTACAAAATGTAAACTACTTACGTAATTTGACTGTATAGAGATTTTCCCCATTTTACTACATATATTTTACATGTTTCATGTTTCGTGTTTCTGCATTGGGCCTTGAAGCACTGTGGAATAATGTATAGAAATCTCTTTCTCTCTCTCTCTCGCCGTATCACAATCATCATAATCATCGTCCCCGGCTTATTCTCATTCATTTGCCTCCCGTTTAATGCTCTCAATCCGGACTTTAATTAAGTTGTTGTGCATTGAAAAGCTTTTCCCTTTTTGGCTTTTCAATGCGGCTTTAGAGTGGGCATATCAAAGGGGAATGGAATTGACTATGCAGATTAAATCCTTCTCTTGGGAATCCTCATATTGACAAACACGAATTAAAAGCTAAATATAGACTCACTCCTTGTTCCTCTTGTTCTTTCCTGTGCTTCTTCCCCTCTCTCAACTTCCTGTTTTTCATACTCATCCTCCAAAAACAGTCGAGAAAAATCTCTCCCTCGTCATTACAAACAGACAAACAAATGTTCAAATGACTCTCACAATACTCGGGAAATTAGTTCAAGATGAAAAAGAAATTAAGACGCGTTGTGAGGAATTTATAGTTCAAATATTATTACAGATATGACAAGCGAGAGTGTCTTTGAATGGGTTCGTTCATGACTCGCTCAAATAAAGAAAATCACCCAATTAAAAACATATTCTCTCGTAAATAAATCGTACATGTAATTGGGATTGTGATTGTCTGTAGTTAGTCATTTGTCCGGTCACTTTCTCTGTACCTCCAGCTGGAATGGGAAAATGGGAAGGAAACAAAAAATACGGGGATAAATCAAAGTTGTGGGGATTGAAGAACGTGATGAAAACACATGAAAAAAGGGGGAAGGAAAAGGAAAAGAAGGGTAATAAAAAATATTAGTAATGACTCGAGTCACTAGTTAAAATAAGTATATGTAATATTGTAGTAAATCCGAGTTGTGTTCAAAATGGAACGAATTGCATTCATTGACTGTAAGGAGAGTGCAATGAAATATTAAAAGACTAGATAATTGTCAGGACTTGGTTACGAATTGTATTTCACATCCGTCTTGGTGCGTGAAACTTCGGAAACGGAAGTAGAAAATGGCCATGTCGAATTTATAAGCTCCTGTAGACTCTCATCCTCCTCCAACTATTCATTTTATTTCACATCACACATCCACAAATTTGTACGCAAAAAAATGTTCATCAACGTGTTATCAGCAAGTCCAAAAAAAGTCTGTAAAATTCTTACAAAGTCAGCGAATATGAAATTTGAATGCTTCAAATCACGTATTTAACAGCAAATCAGAGGAATCCCTGACGCACCCTAAAAAAATATTTTCATTTTGTGAACGCTTTGAAAAACTCGACTTGGAGAATTCAAGTGTATTGGGAATGTACAATAAAATTAATTAATTGCACAGTTTAATTGAAGGAGAAATGAGAGCGCAAAATGGCTGGGACGTGCAAGGAAATCGACAAATCAAAATGAATTGGATTCGAACAAAAATTAAAGTTATGACATGACAAATCCTCTCATCCAGACAATTAATTTGATGTTCATTTCCTAAATGGGAAACAAAGAAAGAAATGGGGGATTACTTTTGTATACGCCATAGAAAAAACCCACAAGAAGAATTTTTACACAATAAATCCCAGAAGTCACATAAATCTTTTTGATAGTTGTTCCAAAACAAACCCGAAAAATAACTGTACCATACAATAGAATTCAGATTCGCGCATACAGACTGTCAGTCTGATTCCTTTCTAATTTCGTTTGCACAGATAAACTTGAGTATCTATTTCAAAACAAAAACGGGGAAACTAGAAAATTTAATTTATGAATAATTTCCATGTCTAAAAAAAAGGCTGGGACAATGAAAAATGTTGTTTTCATTCGACGGTGGACATAAAAACAAAAACAACAACAACAAAAAAAATGAAACGAGCGAGCCGTGAATTAAAAGCATTCATGGAACACTGCAAAACGGAATTAGTCAAAGGACAAGTTAAAAAACACATTGTTTAAAAAATGGGGACATGAATCAAATCTAACGAGATTTAAATGTCCTTGCGTGACCGTCTAATTCCAATTTCTAATATCTAATTTCGTACATTTGTGAAATTCGTGACCAGTGTGCACTGCAAAAATTCAAAAAAAAAAAAAGAAAAGAAAGAAACTCGGGAAAATCCTATGCTTGCTCTATATTATCTTGCCATTCCATAAAAATCTGAATTTGCAAGTGCTTCCCAAAAATTAGACAACATCAAGTAAAGACCAGGCAAAAATTCGTTCAAAACTTTCACACGACTGAACTCGTTTCTTGAGCGTGTATACTTGAGTTTAGACAAAAGAAACGGGGAAAGAAAGTACCGACTCGATTTTTTCTGTTGAAGTTGAACAGGAAAGGGGGCAGCTGAGTTCTCTATACAGATATTTATCTAAGAAATGGCATAGCCGTGCATTTGTATACGAGTTTCCATGTTTTTTCATGTTATTTTATATAGTTAACATCTATGTAGTTTCTCTAGGTATTGTAAACGTTTCAGTTGAGTTGAGTATCCTGAAGTCATTGGGAAATCTCTCACCTGTGAACTCGACTTGAGATAATTTAATTGGTTACGGCTGTACACGATGTGGTGGGGGAGGGGAGAATTGTAGGCTTATTTGTAGCCAAAGTGCGTCATTATGGTTTCAAGTCTTAATTTATCGTGACAAATATTGGAGAATTTCCCGTATAAATCATGGATTAAATCCAGAGCAGATGTCTGCAAACAATGACACAGTTCAATCGGGTGATTGTTCTACTGTCATTTAACCGTCCACCTGTCAGGGTACGAACATATTTAATTTTTAAAAAAAATCGATTTTCTCTCCCACAAAATAACTAACATATGGGTAGATATTTTTCGCTTTGTCAACACTGCCTTGCTGTGATAGTTAATATGATGGCTAAATATTCAACTTGCGTGTGAACTCCGTCAAAAGTTACCACAACTCAAATGAAATTCGTCAAGCTGAAAATGTGTGCAAGAGTACAAGTGCCGTTTGTTCCTTGTTGTAACGAACTAGGGACAGACTGGAAATGTGGGGGAATTTAACTGAGAGCTTCAAAAAGCAGACGCTTTGTTTCTATTCAATGGCAGAGAGAGAAAGGGTGGGGAAAAGGGAAAAGTTTATGGAGTAAATTAGTTGGGATTGCGAATTGAGAGAGAGAAGAAGACGAAGAGTGGGCGAAAGATTCTTTTCATGTAAGTGCGTGTGGTGTGGACGAAATGGTTTTGGTTTTGGTTTGGATGTTGACCTCAGTGGCATGTCGATGAGATTCATTGAGTATTTGAGTGCATGTCAGCAGACGCCCGCCTTTCACCTCCTGCTGAAAGTAAACGTCCGTAAAATAGCCACTCTATATGCATGAAACAGGAACAGCTGTTTTTCCAAGTGGGAGAGAGAGAGAGAATCAAATCACGGAAATGAACAAGGAAAAACAAACTTGTCGAGTCTTGACTTTGACTATAATGAAATTTCGAGAGTTTTCCATTTTACTCTCAACTCATATCGTAAGATCACGTAACGTACGAGAACGAAAAGAATCATCATTCTCATTGGTTTCCTTCCCCCCTTTTTCTCAACTCATGTCAAAATGGACTTGCATCTTTGGCTGGAGATGGAGAAACAACATTCAGTAGTCCCGAATTGCACACTTCCAGACATGTCTGTTCACGTAATTTCAATTTGAAATAGGGAATTATCGTTTTTTTAAAAGATTTAAATTACGAATGAAATTTTATCGGAAACACCTAAATAAAATGCGAATCTGCGGGGGCTAACGCAAAAAAAATCGCATCCAAATACTTGGAATAAATATAGAGTTGGTTGGGAGGGGAAACGAGTGAAAACTCAAACGGATACTTGGGAAAGATAAAAGTTGAGGATACAATCCGCGCTTTGTAGATGGAGAGAGCAAAGTTAAAGGTCTCAGCGGTTTTAAAGGTGGATTTCTGAGTATTAAACTTTATAGAGATTTGATGATTTTACGAAACTACAAAACGATCGTTTAGACTTTCAAATCTTTCTTGTTCTTCCTATTTTGTATGACTTTCGACTTTGTATTTTCAACTTTCTTCAACTTTTCACTCGCATCCATTTCCCCATCCACCATTTATTGAGCTAACGGATCAAAATGAGGAGCTGGAGACGAATGAAGAGTTTTTCTTCTCTTCCAAATAGGAATAGGAATAGTCATAGTCATAGTCATAGCCATGGAAATGGCAATAGGAAGAGCAATAGCAATTGAAATTGCAAAGAACGACGACCAAAAGGAAAGAAATGATTATTGCCATGAATACTCGGGGGTCTATTTTGTATCTCTCTATCCCTTCTTTAGCCTTCCCTTCCAGCTTTCTCTTCCCCTCTCTCTTCTCTTCTTCTCTTCCTCTCTGTTTTCCATGCATGCACGTGAACCATCTTTTGTGGTTTATTTTAAAACTCTCTGAATTCCTCTTGTTCTCCAGAGTGGAGTTGGTAAATTTCCCACGAGTAGCTTCCGCTACCTTTTCTTCCTCCTCACAAAGAGAAAGTACAAGGAACATTCATTCCATTCCATTCCATATTCTCTTCCGGCTATATTTTTTATCAAAAGTTGACTGACAAAAGAAAAAGAAAGAGAAAGAAAAACCACGAGAAGACAAAATTTTTGTCCACGGATTGTCAACTTCCATTAAATCCAATCCTTTTTAATATTCCCCCCCCCCAAAGTCTTGCATCTAATTTAATTTTACTAATTATAATTAGCAAGTGTTGACGGGGGAATTCCAAATAAACAAACGAGGGATTGTCTCTGCTTTCTCTCTATCTTTTTTTGTGTTTGTGTAGAGCAAAATGCTTAAAGACGCCCGATAAATTACAATACATATTAAAGGCTAAAGGAATGTGACTGAAGGGAAAACGGATAAAAGTACCCCGGGTTTTTTGATGGATCGTATTTCAGTTGAGAAAGCGACCACCGCTGGGTCTGCATCCCCCAAAACGCTTTACGTTTACTTTCCCTTTCCCTTTCACTTTTCCTCCACAAGGAACGGCCATAATAAACCAGTCGCAGGTTGGGAACGACAAACGACAAACGGCAAAGGACGTTTCCCTTGAAACATTTAACTGAATGGGAGATGGGGGGAATGTTGAGTGGTGTGTGTTCAATGTAGAAAAGAAACGTTTTGGTACATTTGTATTCAATTTATGCGTGTTCGTATGTGGGAATCGAGTGGATCTTCTTCTTCTTTTACTTCCTCTTCTCTTGGTTGTGGGCTGCGGTTGGATCCTCCTTTTAACTCCAACTCCAACCGACTCTCAACTTTGGCACAGGATAAAAACCCCATTTAGCTTTTCTCCATTTCTCTCTTGTTCGGATTAAATGTGAATGTGAATGAGAAAGCAGACGGGGAAAGGTTCAAGCTGAGGGAAAGCTACACATAGAAATAAGCATCAGAATAGAAAAAAAGAAAAAGAGGGAAAGAAAAAGAAAACGAAACCGGAACAAGGGGAATCATGTACAGAGAGAAAAGTAGAAATGTGGATTTGTAGGTGCGATACCGGATGGAATCGCCTCAGACCTTTTTAAATCTTGCAATTTTTTTTTTAGTATGAAGCTCCAGGCAAAGAGGGAGAGAGGAGGAGAGGGATTGTGTGTGTGTAAAGTGAAGGAAGTGACTTTACAGTGTGGAGGGAATTGTCGTTGATTTTTGTAGAAACTCTGGAAAGGAATGGCCCTGTTAACCTTTCCCGTTGTCATTGTCCCACCGTGATAAAATACTTTTAGAGAGCGAGCACAAAAAATGTACTTGCTGTTCTCCAGTTGTGTGTCAAGCGTCTCCTCCTTTGCTCCATGTTTTAATACACTATTCGTCTAGATGTGGATAGTGTGTGTGCTTAGCTCGGAGTAGTTCATGGATGTGCTTCCACTGCATCTTCCGATTCCAACTATGATGAAGGGAAAGTGACTGTAACCAACAACAAACAGAGTAGAGTACAGACCGACCGAGAAATAATTCGAATGTATTATATGTATATCTTAAAGTTTAATGCTCTCTCTTCGTCCGTCTGTACCCGTTCAAAAAGAATCGGATAGTCGACGATCGTTTGAACGATCGGAAAAATCTATCGGACTTTCGGACGGTTAACGAAGTTCACAATCCGATCGCATCCTATCGATTCCGAT
>JAIUND010003512.1:0-15573 GCA_034699125.1 Gisinianus flammeolus
CAACAGAATCGGTCAACAAACAAACGAGCTACATAATTTCAAATAGTGGGTCGATTCTTTTGGGACACCCTGTATATGAAATTGTATAGTAAAAACAAAAAAATGGCGAGGTTATATTGGCATTGGAGAACTAGCTACAGCTACGATATGTGATAATATCCCTGTGAGAGTGAGTGTAAAGTCTCGTTAGTTTATTGCCATGACCGTACTAAAGTTTAAGTTGAAGTCTTTCACTTTAGTTTGAGAGCTTCAGATGAGCTTGGAGATGAACGTGGACTGTGTGTATGTGTATTTGTATTTGTGTATGTGATGTGTATGTGTGTGATGGTGATGGTGATGTGATGGAGGCGAGAGTAAAAAAAAAAAATGTAGAGAGCAAATACCAAAGCAATAGTAATATCAATACGAATGACACTGAAGAGTGAACGAAGGAGGGAAAGGAATGGGATCAGGATCAGATGAAACTTGGTGGCAGGACATTATTGACACGGGATATGGCTCCGAGGAACACGAACAGAACAGAACCGAGCCGAACAGAGCAACAGCTAACAGAGAAATTCTATTGGGAGGAGAGGAGAGAGAAGAGTTTTCACTCACGATAAATGCTGTTGGCTAATGGCTCATGGATGTGAATGTGAATGTGAATGTGGATGTACTGCGGATGAAAATTAAAACAGAAGAGAGAGAGAAAACCAAATTCACATTCTCCAGTGAGCTTCTTCGTCGTCGTCGTCTGTCGTCTTTCGTCCAGCCCCTTGGTGCTCTTCTTTTTTCCTTTTCAAACTCAAACTTGATTCTTATGGTGAAATCATCAGGAGGATCCTTTAAATAAAGAGATAGACGAAAGATTTTCCCTCGTCATTGTTTACGATAGCGAAACGACTTCCCTTGTGTTCCATCCATTCAAATTTCAACTCTTTCCCCTTTGTCATGGGGACCGACGATGGAGATCTAGAAAAGTACTGATAATATATTTATATAATATATACAGATAGAGATATAGAGATACAAAATAAAATAAAATGGAAAAGGTTAGGATGATGATGATGATAATGATGATGCAGCTGCTGGATGATTTCGACTTGGACGAGAGTGAACTAAATGCTAAGAGATGCGATGCAATGCGGCTGTCAACTGTACATTCTAGTTTAGTTTGTCAATAGAGAGAGAGAGAGAGAGAGAGAGAGAGAGAGAGAGAGAAGATCATTGGAAATAGATCTAGTGACGACATCAGATGGGAAATTACCTGATAAATCACACTGGTCATTCGTCTCGTTTACGCTCACGCTCGGGCTCCGACATGAAACTACTTCGTTTCTGACGAAGGGAAGGCAATTGATGGATTTACGATCGAATTTAAAGTTTGGTTCTCCTAATGGAATATTCTCACCCCATTTTTTATACACCTATACGAATCCTTGTCTTTTTGTAAATACTTGAGCAATAAAATTATGGCATTAGAATGGGACAGCAGACAAAAAAAAAAAGGAAATTCTGAATCCAATTAATTGGTAAACAATTCTAAGAATTTATTTAATTACTTATTCATTGAATTTATTCATTCCCACTTCTGCTTTCTAGTTCCTGTAACAATTAACTAATACAATGGGATTCAGAGTAAAGGTCTAACAGATTAGATTTTGTATCTAATTCGATCAAATTAAACTTAATTAAATTAAAAAGAACTCAAATTCTTGTCACAATTTATTTCCTTAAAGATCTTCAAATATAAAAAAAAATTGTATATGAGCCAAACATGCAAAAGTAGTCACTCAGGTACATATTTTTACTTTTCTGTATACATATTTCTATATGTAAGAAAACAAGGACTTTCTTTTAATGAAGGTTATAAGCTCTTCATATTTGTTTAAAGTACTTCAAAATCAATTTTTAAAACTGAAATAAACCAATGATTTTTTTCACTATATATCATGTTAATTCGTAATTCAATTTAAACCATCAAAGAACTTTTGCTTATACGCTTGAAATCGCCCAAAAGTTTAAATATCTCTGAAACTCACTGAAACTAGAAACACCTTAGTGGTTACTTTTCTTAGTTTGGCTCACATATATTATTCATCACAAAATCAATGGACTGGTCTTCTCAAACACAAAAAAAGGAAATGAATTCCTGTAATTACTGTAAATATGTGGCGAACGCTTAAAGGAAAAATTAATGAATTTATTATGAATGTTGAGGGAAATCCGGGTCACCAGGGAAACTGAGGTACATGACAGCTCGGCCTTCCTTACCAACTTCCAAATCTACCAAATGAGCTTCTCCGTTGCTGGATTTGAAGATGTCCTCGAGTTTCTTCTTCCAGCCGTTACTGACATAACGTGATGGATTTTTCCGCTCTTCTTGTACAGAAGCTATATAAATGAGGACATTAATTGAATATTATTATAATCCGTATTATGTATTTTATAAATAGAGTTGACAATAAAAAAAAATACGGAATTGGTTTGAGATGAGGTACAAAGACAAAGACAAAGAGAAGATGAAAATAAAAGAAACTTACCATTCCATCGGCCTATAGCTGCTTGAGGCCCCCAAACATGAAAATCTGGTTCCATGTAGAATATTTCTGTTCCTGGGTCCACAATCAAAATTTTAGCACTATCGACTAGGAAAAGTTCCACCTTGGCGATCTCTACAGCCAAAATTTTCTGCTCCCAAATATATCGGATGATCCGGGCCCGATGAAAGACTTTCTCTACCTTATTCGTTTTTTCTTCTTCTTCTTTCTTTGCATAAAAGCACCAATCACCTCTTTGAAGACTTTTTGGCAAGTTTTTCTCCATTTCTGCTTTGACCCATGGTAAATGATGATAGATCTTCACATCCTCCAACATTTTCTCTTTCATTTCCTTGGTATTGGTGGGATGAATGGTGAAATTAGTTGGAGAAACAATCTCACTCACATAGAATAAAATCCTACAATTTTTCTGGAGACGGAAATCCTGATGAGAATTGAGCAAGGCCCTCTTGAATCCTTCACAATTCCACTTCATCCAATCCAGAGACGAGTACACCTCATTCGGCTTGCAAATCCCAGTGCACTTAATGTCCGTCCGAACGGTGAACGGTACACAATCAGAGGATTCTTGAACAAATTTCTTGTTTAAAAGTTCATCATTGTACACGTGGACCCGATTCCGAAATGATGATGATGCTTTTCCGACTCCAACTGGTTCATAACGAAATAATTCCACAGCAGGATATTCACTCCATCTTTCAGGCGTCCGTAAAATCCTCACATTCACAATTCGATTATTAGGGAAAATGGAGAAGAATTTCTTCGGGTCCTTTATGGATTCAATATTTGCTAGTTGACAGACGACGCAGAGAGGCTCCAATGTTTTCAGGATGGACATTGAGGAATCCAAAGAGATGAGGAAGTCCGTGGATTTGAGATGTGCCAACGGGACTTCACTTTGCGTTCCATAGTCAATCCATTTGACCAGAGCTTTGGATTCTTTGGATTTGATTGAGATGGGCTCGCATCGTCGAATTGATACAAGTGGACTCACAAAGACACCAAGACAACTTTCATAGAGACGAATAGGGAATTCCTTTGAAGGATCCTCCAGCTTTTCCTTGTTTTTAGTCTGGATGGTGAGTGGGAAATGACTTTTAGCTTCTTTTAGTAAATTGTCAATGGCCTGTTGAGGTCGACTATGAATCCGAAGGCAAACGGTCCCATTTTTTTCATTGACATGGGACAAAGTGGCTTCTCCCCATTCACTTCCTCTCGGCGGGATGTGGGATTCTTGAGGTCCCCAAATGTACGGAGCAGTCAGTTGTTTGAGGAAGAATTCATTGAAGGAGATTGGGAGCGAGTCGTTGAGTAATTGGATTTTTGGGGTATTCCCCTCGATTTTAATTATTTTCATCCGCCATTTTGTCAACAATCTCCCTGCCCAATGACCAAAAAGTCGTCCGAAATCCGGGCATCCCTCAAAAGCTTTAAAATGAGTTAGAGAGACTTGGAGGATTCGACAACGATATTCAAGGAATTTAGTTGTAAATAAATACACATTATTTTCTGACACTGAAATTTGTCGATCTTGATCAGGAAGATTCACAATATAATTCACTGGTGAGCCCTCCAAATCCCTCTCGTCTCGTACAATAGTACTGATGACACCTCTGTGGAATCTCCCGATATTACCAAAAAGTTCTTCAAAAACAACAACGAGCATTCCAGGTCGGGCAGCCGAAGGTAAGATGAGGGCATCATACACTTTATATCTTCTTAGATTACAATAGAACCGATTCAAAGCATATTCCAATTCAAATTGTTTGCTTTCATACTTCTTATTCACGATCATGACTTTGACAATGTTCTTTACAAAATCCGAACGTTGATTGTTGATGAATTTAATTTTGAATTCCTCTTGAGTAGCGAAATCGGGAAGGGGAATCGTGGACTTGATGTCAGCTTTCGGCGAGTTGAAGAATTCTATTTTCATACGGCGGGACTGCTCTTCATTGTACGACCTGAAATGACAAATCAAAAAAACAAACGAAAATTCACAATAAAATATATATATTTGCATTTAATTTTTTGTGTGTGAAAATATTACATCTTTGATTTATTTTTTTACATATTACGAATCGTAATTTACGATAAGTTAATTATTATAATATTTTACCATGTTGTTTCACTTACTTTAAATGGCTTCGAGGATCGTAACCTTTCATCTTGTCCACAATTAATATTGATCAATTAAGAATATCCTTTTTCTAATTAGTCACTGTTTTAAAAATATTTATTTATTTATGATCTTTTTGATCTCGAAACTTTCAAGTCTGACGAGGAAACAAAAAATAGAGAGACTTTGAGAAAATTCGAATTGAATCATTCCATTTGTCTCTCTCCTCGCTTTTTTTTCAAACTGACCACTATAGATTTTCAATGCTTTTTTTTAAAAGTAAAGTAAAGAAAAAATCTTAGAATCTTAGAATTTTGTGGAATAAATGAAATAGTTTGTAACACTTGATAACTTTTATTTATTTATCGTAAAAACAGGATAACAAAGAAAACAGTGTGAAGTATTTAATTTGGATACAATTACAATTTAATTGTTTTAAACTATAGAAGAATGTGTTATTGAAGAATTGAAGATGGAATACGTATATTATTTAGAGATTGTGAGTTATTTTTAATATTTAATTTAGTCATTTATGGACTTTGAGTTGAATTGACATTGCTGATGGATTCTTTCATAATTGGATGATGCTCTTCAACAGATTCATCTGAAACATCACGGACAATAACATCCTTTGTATTTCCAAAGGCATCAATTCTTCCATGAAGTTTGTCCAGCAGAACATAAGAATCATCAGAAATCCGCTTGATCAACTCGGGAAGGTTTAAGACAGACTATACACACACAAAAAACAAATTATTATTATGCAATATAATATTAAATGGTGCAAATTATAATTAATTATCAAGTAATAATAATGGTGGTACCTTTTTATTGTAGGCATGGACGAGTTTATCGAAATCGAGCTCTCCCCTTTCAATCTTGACCTTGACCGAGTCAATACTTTCATTCAAAACTCCATTTTTAATTCCAGTCTCAATCTTTTCAACAAACTTCCTGAGACGATCACCAGCATGCCTTAATCGTTTCAAACCCTTTTGAATGAGCTCAATCACTTGGTCACCATGTGCCGGTTCGTGTTCCTGTGGTGGTTGTAGTTGTTGTTGGAGTTGGAGTTGTTCTGAGGATGAATTTGATATGGCAGCAGGTGAGTCTGTGGTCACGATCACATCATCCGATGAGGATTCCATTATTGTATCATTGGAATTTATTATAATATCTGTAATATCTGTAATATTTGTATCTCGAATATATCTTCTGCCCCCGTCCAATTCCACAACACCACAACTGACGATTGCTAGGAGACCAGCAATGAAAATTGTTAATAATGTGATTGTTTTCTCCATATTTTCTTCCACTGTTTTTTTTCAATTTGAATTTTTAATATTTATAATTTTGAAAGTTTGATAGAAAACTGATTGTAACAGGAATAATTTGACTTTTTCTTTGGTTGGAAACTCAAACTATTCTGATACCAATTCGACTAAAGTCTCAATTATTTATACTAAAACTCTCTTGACGAAAATTCAGCCCCCACAGCAAAACAAACACTGTGTATATTCTTTGATTCTTCCCCTTAAACTGTTTTAAAACCAACTGGTTGAACTTTTCCTATACGATTTCCCTTGTGATAACAAGATAACATATGTTTTTCTTTACAGTTGTGGGAAATGATTTGATATCTTATTTTGCATATGATGTGAATTGGGATGATTAAAATGGAATATTATTCTCGACCTTCAAACCATTTGACAGTTGTTTTTACTTTTTACTGCTTTCATTTGAGCTAATGTTGTAATAATTATTATGTTCCGATGCAAAAGCATACAAAAAATATTTAACATGAGTTTTGACATTTAACAATCTAAAGGATCTCTTTGAACTTTGAAAAGTTGTTATTGTTGTGGGATTCCGCTTAAAAAAATGCAATTTCTTATACTTATAGCTTGTGTATTTTCTTTGCCCTTTTCTAACCTAAACCTCATGACACACTCACATTTTAAATTACTACATTATATGCATATGTAGTTAAATGTAAAGGAGGTGGAATTTTTACTTTTTTGTATAACCTTGTCCTGATTTTTTCGGCATGAAATGGGAATTTTGGGACCATGCTTATAAATAAACAAAACAACTCACATTCTCTCTTGTAATAAAATTATCCCCGTTCTCAGAGCATAAAAAATAATTCGAATCCCTTTATCGTTATTCCTCTGAATCGTTAACTTTATGAAGATGTTTTCACTTGCACTTGCACCATTTCCCATCTCATATACATTTAGCATTTAGTTTTCCGCCCTTTCATGTCAATTCCGAATTCTCCAGTCGGCCAGTAGCATCATCATCACACTCTCTATACTCTATACACGAAGACTATGATGCCATCACAAAAAAAAAGTTACACACACGGACTTTTTTTTTTTTGGAGGAGCCGATTTCCATTCTCCATTCTGGAGGATTCTCAGAGGAGTTTCTACATGGTATATTTTTATCCTATGTACTCACGCACGCACACATAATATGTACATCGCCAAGTTTCTTTAGTTCTGAACGTTAATGGATCCTGACAGGAAATCCTTCATCTTTTACCGAATGATCAATGCTCAGTGGCATTTTGAAAAGGCCATTTGTCTCTGTCAACCGAACCAGACTCTTCTCATCAATTTCTTTTTTCTTTCTGTCCGTCCACATGGCCCTTCTGCTCACGATCTTTCTTTCATCCACACACAAACTCCAAGTCTTCAATAATTGCTCTCTCTCTCTCTGTGTCTGTCTTTCTCACTTGTCAATCTCTCTCTCTCTTACCACAAACAAATATCAGAAAAAATAAAGTTAATATAAATATGGAGAATTGTGAAATCTTGGTAAAAAAAATATCTCGGAGACACAAACTCAAAATTCTCTTTAGCTTGTCAATTTTCCATTTTCCATTTTTGATTTTTGACCTTAAATTGTCAAATGCAGCTAATTGTGGGGAACTGTGAAGATTTTGATACATAATGTATGACGTCATGTGATTGTGATTGGGATTGGTGAAAGAGTGAGCGCGTGGGTGTGGAGTGACGGCTTGATGATGCAATAAATTATGATGGTTGATGGTTGTTGACCAGACAGAGAACGAGAGAGAGAGCGAGAGAATAAAGGGAGGAAATTTGTGGTTGGAGACTCTGTGGACTTGTGTGATATATTTGATACTAATTGTTAGCACTAACTTTCTAGACGAGAGGAGAGAGAAGAGAGAGAGGGGAAGCGATGGGGAAAGCAAGAGTGTAAGAGAGCAAGAAAGAAAATGGATGGAGACTGCAAGTGAATGATGATACTCTTTCCTTTCTGGACATTTCGTACGTACGGACGACAATATAATATGTGGGCTCTTGGCTTTTGTGTAGAGAGAGAGAGATCGCACCCACACGACAACGACTTGACTGTATAAAGCCAAAAAAAAGGAAGTGAAGAGATGTTTTTTTGGATGTACGGATTTTCATGGAAAGTTATCGTCACACACACACAGACGTACGTGTATGTACATATGTAAAGGAACGAAGCGTATGTAAGTACTGACAAGATGAGAAAGAGAACCAAGACGACAACGACAAAGAATGAAGAGGAAGTTTACTGACAAGAGAGAAAGAGAGAGCGTGGAGAGGAAGAGAAAAGAGAAGGAAGAAGACGACGAAGAAGGGAGAAAGAAAAAGTCGGGAGCTGATCCATTGTGAATCTGGGGCTTGTGGATTAGGTTTGGATTTGTCCAGACAGTAAATCAAGCTGTCATGTCCTCCACTGATCCTGATGCCGTGTCGACAGATACACTTAAAAGGTCTGTCCTTTCACAACCGATCTCTCATCCAACTTTATACACGTCTTGTCTCTTTCTCTCTCTCTCATCTCTCTCTCTCTCTTACTCGTTCTGTGTACTTCCGTCCTCCTGTCCAACTCCCAACGTGCACTGTCCAGCCCCTTCCACTTCCACTTACACATACAACAAAGGAAGGAAATGTCCACAGATACAAATCCAACATCCAACACACACACATACACACATAAGGGAAATAATGCAATTAGTTTGGGAACCATCTGGGAGACTTCAGAGGTAATTGTCACATGACTCCACAATTATTCATGAGAACTCTCAACTACCTTCCTTATAAATTCCCGATTCAATGGATCAACTCCGCGTTTTGCTAGAATACTGTTACTATTACTATGACTATACAATAGAATTCCGAGGATTTTCATCCTACTTGTCATCCTGTTTGTAAAGAGGCGGAGTAGCAGCTTGTTGAATATCAGAATCAAAAATATCTGTATTGTATAGGAAAGAGGAATGGAAGAGTTGTTGACTATTTGGTTCCAGTTCCAGTTCCAGCTCCAGCTCCGGCTTTACCATGACTGGAGTCAAAAGCAATAGGATTCCAGATTTAGGATGTTGACTTGTATTTGTATTTGTACATGCATTGGTTTTGGTTTTGGTTGGAGCATGGAGAAAGAGTTGAATTGAGAGTTGAGTTTAGTTGATCCCACGCAGAGTGAGGAAGGAATGTTGTCAGTTGGCAGAGAAAGAGAGAGAGAGAGATAAATAAGTCCATTGGAATTGGAGCTATCCATTGAGTTTGGCTTTGGCTTTGGCTTGGAATAGAAAGTAAATTTCATTGACGACAAGAGAAAAGAAAGGCGGATGTGTAGACGTGCCAGACGGAATTACTCTTGACATCTGTCCTGGGCGATCTGGTCACATTTAGTTGTCACCTGTCACCTGTCCCTGATTCTTTTTCCAGCTCGCCGACAAACCTTCCCCATTCTCTCTTCCCCTTCTTTCTCTTTCTCATTCTCTCCCTCACTCTCACTCTTTCTCTATCTCTATCTGACTATCTCACTCTCACTCTTTCTCTATGACTGTGACTATGACTATGATAAGTTTACCCAGAAACCAGAAAGAAAGCTTCTAGCCATAGTGGAAAACCCTTAGCCTCTCTCACACACACACACGCTTTCTATCGCTATCTCTATCGCTATATCTATCGTGGATTTTTCGATATATTGATGAAGCACATTCCCATCGCATTAACTTTCTCTGTTTTTTGTGCCTGATGCTCCTCTGTCTTTTCCCCCCTCCTCGTCCATCTTGAGAGAGAAAAAAGGGAGTCAAAGTACATACAGCACCGAGTTCTTATCTTCTCCAATCTCCTTTCTTTTTGTCTTTCTCTTTCTCTTTTGCTATCAGTATTTCGCTTTCGTCTTATGTATTTTTCCTCAGTTTATATAGAGACGACAGATGTGTATCTGTATATATGCCATATGTTTTCTGAGCGAGGCCTTTTTTTTGCCTTGTACTCCACTGCTGTGATGTGATGGGATGTGAATGTGACCAGTCGTCGTTGGATGTATTTTATTAGATGGTTCTGGTTCTTCTAGTTCTGGTATTTTTTTCATGGAAGAGTAGTGTGTGTCTGTATGTTGTGTAGCGAGTACAGAATAAAGAAATTGTAAGAGGAGAGAGAGAGAGAGTGAGGCCAAAAATCCACTTATGTGGCGAGTTGAACACATTTACTTTCTCTTTTGGTTGACAGAGAGCAGGCTGTCGTCTCCGAGGATGTTGGAAATTGGCTAGTGACTGAGTGCAGAGGACAAGAACTCCAGTGGGTCACGTCAACTCATGTAAAAAATGTCAATGGGGGAAATCAAAAGATTTCTGATTGTTCTTTTAGTGAAACACATTTTTCTTTTCCCTTTTTCTCTTCCTTCACTTCCTCTTTCTCTCTTTTTCTCTTTCTGTCTCTCGTTTTTTTTTTTTTTTTTGCCTTTTCTATTCATGTCCTTTTTTTCTTACCCTTTTCTCTGTGATCATCTCGTCATGTTCCCTGTCAACTCTTGACTTTTGACTCTCAACCGTCAAATCACAAATCTCAATATTTTCCATGTCCAATTTGCTCCCATCTCCAATTCATTACATTTTCAGGGTACAAATTCAATTACTTATTAAATCCCTTTTTTTTTACTTTTGTTCACACGTTCATTTTGGGCTTTGAAGTTTTATCTGTCGCTTCCTAATTGGACTCAAAAAACATGAAGACCATGTCTTGTACATGTAAAATTCTGGATTAATTTCTCTCTTGCCTTTGTTTTTTTATGTACACAGAGAAAGATGATCCTTTTTTTTGTGCATCGTCAATTTATTTATGAAAACAAGATAATGGAAGGATTTTCTTTATATATTTCAGTTTTCGGATTTCAGATTTTTGATATTCGATATTCGAGCTAACAAGGGAAATGTACATGTAAATGACAGCTTTTAAATGTTAATTTTGTTTTCCCTCCATTTTTTTACACGGAAATTGCATAGATTGTATAGATGTAGATGTAGAAAGACTGAGAGAACTTCCATAGGATGTTCTAGGAAAGGAAATGTAAACCAAGAGGAACTGAGACGGGATTTAGTGAATACTTACGTTGGAAGGAGAAAGGAAAAGAGAAAGGCAAAAGAAAAAAAAGGGAAGATGCTGGTGATTGGAGATTGTAGGTATATTTGAATTTGAATTTGAATTTCCAATGTAGATTTTGAGGTAATCTGTATCGGTGGTTTGGATGTTTCTGGAGAATTTCTCTCCAAACATTTTAGCTCGTATATACGTCTGAGTTTGAGTTCTCCACAATTCTCCAGGTTCTCCAGGTTGTTCTGATTCTGATTCTGATTCTGGCTGGAGAGAAAATCCTTTTTGCGGGGATGGAATTGAAGTGAGTCACATCACACGGAGAAATTCTTTGATCAACCGAAGCCTGTCATTTCCACGAGACAGGAACCGATGGTTGCGTTTGCCGCAAGCTCCCTCCCTGACATCCTTGTTATATCCCCCACAAACCGTCCGTCTCTCTCTCTATCTTTCACTCTCTCTTCCTCTCTCTCCTTCTCCTGTGTCTTCCTCTTACATTCAATCCAATTCTTTTCCTTTTCCTTTCTCTTTCTTTCTCTTTCCTCCCTCAAACTACAAATCAACATTCATCCAGTCGCAAAATCTCCATCCATAAAAACAAACTCAATCTCCAGTTCTCCACACACACACACACACACTTGTATATAGTCTTCTTATACTTGATACAAGTACTGAGAAGAGAAATTCAACATGTATATACGCTCTGGATTTGAATTTGAATTTGAATTTTTGAATTTGTCTTGTAATATGGATATATATGTACATATTGTAAAAAAAAGAAAAAAAAAGTGTATACCATATGTGAAAATATCGACATCTCCCCACAAATGTGCATACACTCAAGTTCCCTTTGACTTTTTTCCAAGAGTTTCCCATTCTTCCTTGAATTTTCTCCATATTCTTTCAAGACTTGAGGAGTAAACAGCCCGTCCGGGCTTCACTTTAGACTTTTTTTTCTTTATACAATGTGAGAGAGAGAAAGTACAGGGAAGAGAAAGGAACTGGGGATGGACTTTGAAATGTAATCGATTGACTCACTCTCGACTATTTTGTACAATGATGATGACGATGACGGTAACGTTGATGGACGCCTTAGAGGAAGTGAAAAGCAACCCCCGAGAAAATGGGGAATGGGAAAAAAGGAATCCAATTCACTCTTTCCCTTTACCTTTCGTGTCGTCTTCGTCTTCGTCTTCATCTTCATCCACAGACTCAGATTCAGACTCAGACACACATCATCTGCATTCACAATTGTGAATTGATTGAAAAAATACAGGCATAGTGCATTTCCGAAGGAAGGTGAGTAGTTGTCGACTCGTCTCTTCTCTGCCTGGGTTGACAGGCGGAGAACCTCGCATATATAAAGCAATACAGATATACAAGTGCAAGGCCCATCATCAAAAGAAAGGAAAAAATCAACCAACCAACCAACCAACAACCAGCAAAGTCAGTCTACAGAAAATTATCATACACTTTTTTCATAACAAGAGAAAAACGAGAGAGAGAAAAAAATGGAAGACAAGACGAAGACGAAGACAAAGACGAGAGACGAGAGACGAGAGACGAAAGATTTTTGTGTGTGGATGTGGTACATAGTTGGAATTTCAAGCGTGCATATTACCCGATACGACTCGATACGAATACGACAGGATAGATCGACGTGAAGACTTGACAAGGGAAGTCGGGGAAAGAGAGAGAAGGGAGAGAGAAAGAGACAGGGACGAAGGAAAGAGATGGGGAGAAGGAGAAAGTAAAGAGAATGGAGTTTTAATGCGGCCAAATCGATTCTTCTCTCTTTTCTGGAGCTGTCAGTTGTTCTCAGTTCTTTCCTTCGTTCGTTTATGTTCACCGTTCGTCACCGTTTTCTCTCTCCCTCTCTCCCCCACTTGGTATTTGGTATTCGGTACTCGGTATTCCTCGTTCACCGTTCTCCATTCAACATCTTCCGTCTCCAGTCCTCTTGTCATTGTCCTTGTCAATTGTCGATTGTCACCGTCTTTTTTTTTGAATGAGAGCAAAGACGAGGATGAGAATTCTTCTTCCGTTTGGTTCTTCTGAGCACTATAAAGCGAGAACGAACCACCACAAGAGTGGTGATGAAGATGGAGAGATGTTGCCACAAATGTATAGAATCCGTGTTGGAAATTTCAAGGAAATTTATCAGCCATATAGCCATTGAATTTGGAATTTGGAATTCTGAATTCTATCTGCATAATTTTAAGTTTTTACCGATGGCGGATGGACAGAACCACTTGACTTTTTTCATAAAGGAATTTGCCCAAGAATCACGTTTGATTTACGATTCCAAAATACGTATATAAAAATAAAGAATTGTCATCCTTAAATATTGTAATCAAGAACTGTTTACATGAAATTATAAATTAGTTAAACTCTGAAGAAAATCAATGATATTTCATGTTTTGTATGAAAATTCCAATTCCAATTCCAAGTTTGACTTGTTCAGTTCGATTCAAAAAATTTGAAATTTGACTGAATGAATTTTTATGAATTTTTTCTTCCATTTTTTTTTTGTTTTTGAGTTGTGGCCCGTCGGCAGAAATGTCAGTGGAGTCAATTGACATGTGACTGGGTACGTCATTGTCAATGTCATTGTCAGTTTGACTATATATTCCCCTCACCCTCCGATTTCTCTCCTGTCACTCAAAATTATGTCAATATGTCCATCCCCGAAAAAAATATCCATGTACCTATACACTCGAGCTTTTGAATTTGATTTTGATTTTGATTGACTATCAAATTTGAATACACCAAGAAACAAAAATCAAATTCTATCATGCCAAAAAATCCCTTCTCTTTCCATTCCGAATTTTTTGCTTTCTTTTTTGATTCTAACAGAGCCAGTTTCATATTCAAACTCCAAACTCCAAACTCCAATTTTGATTAAACGTTGCCGAATCAGCGTTACATATCCGCAATAATAATAATAATTAGTATTGTTATTGTTGTACTATTTCCCCAAGTAAAATCGAGAAACTGCATACAAACAAAATCCGAGTATGTATATTTCCATGATGTCATCTTCATTAAATTCCCATTTTGATTTAGTCAGCTAAATCCTAAATTTCATCTACATCAGATTCTGACAAGGAAATCTCAAATATGAAATGTGAAGACCGGAAAGTGAAAGGAGTGAAAGAGGGAAAGAGAGTGAGAGAGCAAAAGCCATGTAAGCCGCCGTGATCTGTGATCTGTGAGTGTCTGCGTATTTGAGAAAAATCTAGCCTTTTTTTGGTTGTTTGGAAGCAGAACCGTCACACTGTGCCTGTAAAAACGTAACAAATGGGAAAGCTGGAGTTGGATGATGATGAATGAGTTTGGAAGACCACAATTCATCCCCACAACCAGAGAACCAGAGAATCAGAGAACTGTAGAGAATGAAAAAGCGAGAGAGAGAGAGAGAAAGAGAAAGAGCGAGGATCAGTAGAGCGAGCCAAACAAGAGAGAAAGCGAGAACTGAGCAATGATGAATGACCTGGCGGCTGAGAGGAAACTGTTTTGTCCCGCCAGAACTTCCTCCACAAAAGTCCAGTCACTTTTCCTTTAGTCCTTTTTCACTCGTACGTCATTCCTCATTTCCTTCTCTCTCTCTCTCTCTCTCTCTTTCTCTCTCTATCTGTCCACAATGAGAGCTAAAATAACGACTGGAAAATTGTATGGTATACAGAAATACAGATAGTCGATACACTCGACCATAAAACATAAAACAAACAGCAGCGAAAGAGAAAGAGAAAAGGGCTAAGCGTCGACTCTCCATTCTCTTCTCTCTCTTTTTTTATCCCACACGTCCACACTCAATTTATTTCTTTACAATCAACCGGATTTATGAAATATATATATAGTTACATTTTCCCCACACACAGAGACGGACAGAGTTTATTAAATGCCCGATACTTACAAATATTTCATTAGACAATTTATTTATTTATTTATATCAGTGTCAATTACAATCTTCATCTAATATGTAAAAAGCTCCGCGTTTTTTCTCGCACTTTTTTTACTGCATTACAGATAACAGATAATTTGATTGAGTTATGCGCGCGATGACAATAAAACAAAGTGTCAGCTTTCTGATGACATTCATGTGAGTGGGTTTTGGTGAGAAGGCAGAGAAACATGAAACGGTGTAACTTATTGTCATCCGTTAACTGTAATCCGTAGTGACATGAAGAAAACAAATAAAGTACTTAAACTATCCACCATTTTTTTCCCACAAGCCACAAACATTCTCAACTCGTGTAATCCACCTTGAAAACGAGAGAGAGCGAGAGAAAGAGAAATTGTAAAATAAAGCGAGCGAGTACTCGTATTCGTACTTTCGTACTTTCACTCCTCTCTACACACTCACAAGTTACATTCACATGGGACTGACTGTGACGCTGAGCACATTTAACCATCACTTTATGATACATTTCAGAATTACTTTCACTCCCAACCAACTTCACATTCCCTTTTTTCCTTTCTCTCTCTCTCTCTTTCTCTCTCTTTCTCTCTCTTTCTCTCTCTTTCT
>JAIUND010003513.1:0-15572 GCA_034699125.1 Gisinianus flammeolus
ATGAAAAATTCCATCATTTCCTCTGCGGCTTAAAGTTTTTAGCCTTTCTCAGAAAAGATAAAAATGCGATAAGGACTCCTGTCGTCGATGAAACGAGACAAAGAAAAGGTTGATAAACAATATCTTTCTTTCCATGTCTTATAAATTTAATTTGGGATTCTCAGAATAAATAACTCGAAATAATTCCGTTCACATATGAATTTGAAAGCATGTGCGTGAATCAAAGTGTGCACACACCTGCGGTTTATTTGTGTCGTTTCTCCATTAGCCATGTTCAAGTCTCAAGACCTTTAAGCTATGGTTTCTTTTAGAAGAAAAACTTGTCTCAAATGCTGCCTATTTGAAAAATTTTTACGTCAAGGGGAAATCAAAACAAAAAATTGCGTCTAAATTTCGATAAAAAGTTTTGATTTTGTATTGAAAAAATATTCTTACTACCCCTTAACATTAAAACCACGAATGTCCAGGCATGCCTGGGAATGCCCGGGCAATGTCCGGGCATCCATTTCGTATGCCCAGACATCGCACAACCCTGAATTAAACTTTCCCCATCTCTTTTGAGTACAATTTACATGGAGAGTCAAATTCTGATCTGCTCGCCGTCCAGTCCCAAGCCAACCCTAAAACCTATATTTGGAAAGGGTGATAACAGCAGGCGCCCTGTAGACGGTCTACTAAAATCTAGAGAAATAGAAAAGTCGTGTGAGTGAGAAATTATGTGAGCAAAGTTCACTCTTGCCACTCCAATGTGTAATGTGTGTATACATGTACATAGGTATCTGTACATATTTGTAGGTACTACACAGAACGGCCCAAATGTAAATGCCCAATATGCCATGTGAACTCTAGGAACCACTTTGCGCGGCTAGAAACCATTGACCACGGCTAGGAACCAGCCCATGGTTCCTAGTTAACATGTTAAAGTATGCTCTGAAAGTATATACACAGTACACGGAAAATTGATAATGAATAAATCTCAAAGAACGGAAGCCGGATTGACTGTTTGGAGTTCCAAATTAGATTTTAAATAATTTCGGTTCCTTTGTTTCTGTCGGTGAATTTAAACTAAACTAAATGTTTAATTTGCGTCAGCTCCGTCAGGTTCTTGCATAGATTCCAGCGTCTCGTCATTCACGACGACTTACTTTGCATTCTCCCGTCCAGTGTCAAAATGGTGGGGTTTACAGCATGAACGACACTGAACGTGGTCAAATTAGATGATTTGGGCCATTTTTTCTCGATCGTAAGTCATCATCACGTCGGCAGCGCCCACTGAGGAAGATAAGAAGTCGCCAGAAAGACGGAGAAAAGGGCGGGAAGTCTTCTCGCGGGATGCGATTAAAGGTGACTGCTTCATTTTCACTCCCATTATTTTTTTATTCCGTTTCTTTTGATTGCGCAGGCGCTGGGGACTTGAGGACTTTGTACAAACCCCAATCCAAAATCCACCGCCCACGGAAAATCAAATTCAAAGGTTGGAAAATTCCCAAGGAACAAGTTTAAAATGGAAAACCATTTGGATTTGAAATTTGAAGAACTCGCCGTATTTTTAAGGTCAACGCGGCGAGTAATTTTGTTTAAAAGAAACAATGTTCTATGGTTATTTTTATCTTTATCTTTAAATGTGGGATATGAGGTTCCATTTCAGTGCAAATCCTCCGAATCCTTCATCATAAATTGAACCGACACAATAATATTTTCCCTTTTGTTGTGTGGACCGCCGAATGAATTTTCAAAGTTGAATCTGTGTGTGTTTCACGCAAATGTGGACAGCCGAGATGAAAACATTTTGTCAATTTTCGGAATCAAGTTCGATTGTTTGTCACTTTGAGTGATTCCGCGGTAAATAAACAATATTCAATGTTCTCAAATCCTTGGACTTTTACTTTAAAGTCGTCGTATTTTTATTTTAATATTTCTCGTGGACACACAAGATTTGTTCAAATTCCACATTGTTTTTTGTCCTGGTTGCAATTTCGGTTTTGTTTTGTGCAGTCGTCCAAGGCAGGAATTTATTATGTCTGTTTAACATGAGATAATTGAACTAATAGAAGAGCTCACGTTTTAACTGAGAAGCCGACGGACGGACGGACGGACGGCTCAGCAAATGTTTACTTATTTCAATATATTTAAAATACAACCAAAATCAATTCGATTTATTTATGCAGCTTCACACTTTGCTTGACGACTGTAAACAGCGACTGGAAATTAATTTGTCATTTTTACCACTTTGACTATTCCGTTTGATTTCAGTGATGATCATGTTTTCCCGCGCCGCGCCATCTCGCGCTGCCCACACAAAAATTCGTCATGATGGCAGAAATCGGTCAGAAGTTTTTACATAAATCCGATGAACAAAATTGGGATTCGAAGCCTCGAAGGCGTGAGTCAAAAATTTCGACTCGCGCCTTCGAAGCTAGAATTGTGACTCAAAATTCTTAAGTACTAGTTTTAAAATGGTTATAAATTAGAAAATATTTGTGTTTCATTGTGTGATGAAAGTTGGACTCGGCGGAAGAAAGCACAGCCTCGTCAAAATATATATTTGAAAACCACATTTCCACAGTAAAATCATTTTCCCTAAATTGATTGCACACATTCTATCGGAATTCAAGGTAATTTAAAACATTTCTTACTCTCATTTTATAGTGTTCAAGTATATTTGCGGCAGTTCTTCACAGGTAAATTTTATAAATTCTAAAAAAAAACATTCACCCTTTGGATTTTAATCATTGAATCACGAGAATTCAATTTACTTATAATTATTTTAAAACGTGTTGATTGAACTCCTCCAGGTCAAACGGTCAAGTCGCTCTACAAACGTTGATCAACGTATTTTGTATACTGTTTTCGCTTTAGTCGACGCTGTGTATACGACCAACTGTATTTTTCGAACTTTGGTGACCTCCAGAGGTCAAACAAAGCAATCACTCGGAAAATGGTAACAGAAAAGTTGTCTCTAGAAAAGTGTGTTTCCCGCAATATAATGCGTGCGAGGTCCTATTTATTCAAATTAGATTTTTAAAATCAAATAATTCAAAACTACATACAATAAAAAAAACTTTACAGGAGCATTGTGTGTACATAAAAATTGAAGATGGCGCCCTCATTGCTTCATTGAAAAGTGGGAATAATGTTAATTAAATTTAAAAGGGAATGTATGTACATGAATGTATTACAAATTTGAATGATCCGAATTAATTAATTCGGATTCCTTTGGAAAACGGGCGTGGAGATTTTTTGAAAGACGGGATTCGTCCGGCCGAATTCCTGCACTAAAATCTCGCTCTTGTCCCAAAGATCCCGTGCCAAATTCTCCACATTTGTTATTTTATTCACAGGCGCTCCATCCCAACGCCCATTAAATCGATACATTTTCCCGCTCTCACCCTCCAGCGCTCTGGACAGCGCACAGTACAGAATCGTCTCACATCCCTACACAACAAAACAACCACATCAAAACTAAATAACCACAAGCAAAACCACACCAAACCATTAAAAAATCATCATTGGAAATTGACTGAATATATCCTTTGGAAAACTGTAAATCCACAAGGATTTCTCTCTCTCTGGTCTTCGAGTATATTATTTATAATAATAATAATTATTATTATTATTTATAATTGTATATGAGTTCCCTCACATTTTTGACGTTGAATCCGACGGTGAGGAGACTTAAATTCGTCGTGATTCGCTTGTACCAGGGATCATGTCGAAACACATTTGTACTCACAATGCCGGGACAGAGAGCAAAAACTTGGATGCCCGAGTCACAGCCTTCCAGTCTTCGCGCCAACTCCCGCACGAAAAGAGCATTGGCCAATTTGGAATTGGAGTAGGGCGTGTAATTGAGGAAACCCCAGGAACTGTGATCCATCATCAAATCCTCCAAATTCAAATTCGCCATGTATAACATGGACGAACTCACACACACCACCCTGCAATCAAATCATATATTATATCCTCGGTTAAGTTCACAAACGAACTATAATTATTTTCCTTAATTTCGTTGACCTGCTGCCAAAGGTCAAATGGCTGGAGATGGAGCTGTGGGTCCTTCGACATTATTGTCTGCCATGACCTTTTCTGTCACCCTGAATTTTTTCAGAATCTTCCCCACAAAGACGGACGCAGTATATTAGTCGCATTTCCACAAATTAAGGAAAATCGTTATAGTTTGTTTGTGAACTTAACAGACGATATATACAAAAAAATCCACATTTCCCTCTCATGTTTTCACACTGCTCACGCACACACACAGGGTTAGATGCCACACATTCAATAAAACAAAACGAATGACAAAAACAAAAAATGGCCCACAACGTCATTGAACTTGTTCTTTTGTGTGAGTCCACAGTGAAATAAGGCAAAAAAATCTTGATTGGCGTCAAAGCACAACAACTTAAATATTGTTTTTTTTTCTGTTTATGGATTGGAAAATTGAATTATTAAATATTCAATAGAGATTTCCGTTGGGGTTTGTATTTTTGTTTTTGTTTTTGTATGTGTATATAGATTATACTGACCGGCTGGATTTGGCTTGCTTGAGATGGTCGAGAAGGGAAAGAGTGAGAAGAAATGGGCCGAGATGATTCACGCCAATGTTGGACTCAAATCCATCTTTGGTTTGAGCTGGAAAACCCATGGAAATCCCCGCATTATTTATGAGAACATCCACATGCGAGAATTGTGCTTTGATTCGGAGGGAAAATTCGCGAATTGAGTCCAAATCATTCAAATCCAGTCTCATCACAATCTATATATATAAAACGACGACGAACACAAGAACAGGACATTATTAGGTAAATCACACATTTTGACGATACATATATTAACATCCACATAATTCAAATGTTCAAAATGTGATTCATATATACATAATATAATTGGTGGGGTAATGAGCCTATATATTTCGAATTGTATGCTCCACCCCAAATCCGTATGCACGAATTGAAAAAGTGACAGTGAATAGGCCGAAAAAGTTTTTATATGACGATTTTTTAATGGAAGGGGTGTCACGCGGATCCACAGATAAATGTACACAAATCAAAGTTAGTTATTTATTTTAATTAATGAAATCAGTCCCACTTCTGAAATCGAAATAGTTTTTGCACTATAGAATTTATTATAATATTTATTATGTATGCCATCGGTGGCACACGAAAAAAAATTGCCCTTCAGATATAGAGAAGCAAAAAGTTTTGCGGAAAATCCAAGACGAATTTGAAGCTGACCGCAAGTCATTTTCTTCCTTGGATATTGCCCCAATTTACTCTAATGCATTATTATATGGGCAAGGAATTTTCAAGGAAACTCTTCCCGCGGTCAGCTTCAAATTCGCCTTGGATTTTCCTCAAAACTTTTTGCTTCTCTATATTGCTCTATATCTGAAGGGCCATTTTTTTTCTTCGCCATCGATGGCGCATGGCGTACATAATAAGTATTAGAATAAATTCTAGTGCAAAAACTATTTCGATGTCAGAAGTGGGACTGATTTCATTAATTAAAATAAATAAATAACTAACTTTGATTTGTGTACATTTATCTGGATCCGCGTGACACCCCTTCCATTAAAAGATTGCCATTTAAAAACTTTTTCGGCCCAATTTCATTTGACACACATTTTTCATTTTCACTGTCACTTTTTCAACTCGTGTGCATACGGATTTGGGGCGGAGCATACAATTTGAAATTAGGCTCATTGTAATTAAACTGACTAATTGTGCATTTGGAGCTTGGATAAGGATTTCCTTCCGAGCTTCTTCAGCTTTTTCCATGTCCCGACATGCCATGATTATTATTGCTCCCCGTTTGGCCAACTCCAACGCCGTTTGCTTCCCCAAACCTTAAAAAAATTAAAAACAAAAGTGGAGTATACTTTTTCAAACGTGCGACATATTAAATTGACTTTGAGTTTAAATTTTTTCTAAGTGCGATATAGTCAAGTTGCATATATAGCGAATAGGAATGTGAAAGGCGTGCAGACTTTCAATCGTCATATATATACCCAGTGTTGTGTAATGCCACTTTTTGGTACAAGTGAAATTGAGGATTTTTACTGTAAAATGGATTTCTTTGGGATATGTTCGGATCCCACATACAAGGGAAATTTTCATTTCTAAAATTGTTTTTGATAAACTAGACCGTTTCCGGATGCTATAGATATATATTGACCTCCTTGTCAACTTTTGCCGCCGGGTCAACCCTGTAAAAAAATTACTTTGGCCTCTGGAGAGAGATTTTTGGATTGTTTTGCATTTTTCGGTCTCGGGGTGGACGAAATGTAAGCAGCTAAAAATCAAATGGGAAAAAATTCAGAGAGACAGAGAAATGTATGTCGTCGCTTAAGTTCGCAAAACGTCTATTATCATTCGGCCCCAGAAGGTGAATACGGATTGTGCGCATACTCGTATGCTGCGTCAGGGTCCAAATGACAATAGACGTTTTGCGAACTTAAGCGACGATGTATATATGCTTAAGAAAGTTATATTTGACAGTTTATGAAAATAATTGTAGGTTTGACCTACCTGGGCAGCAAGTTCAAAAAAGGGTCACGCTCCTCAGGTCAAGTCTACAATTATTTTCATAAACTGCCAAATATATCCAACTTTCTGTAACAATTATTTTTTTCTCTCTCTCTGAATTTTTCCCCTTTTTTTTAGCTTCGCACACAGATCTCATCGCCGCGGCCCTAAAAAAATTGCGAAGCAATCTCTCTCTCACGGCCAAAGTAATTTTTTAGAGGGTTATTTGACCCGGCGCGGCAAAAGTTGATGAAGAGGTCAAGGTCTATACATCAAAGACAGTTTATGAAAAACAATTTTACATTCCAAGTTTTAATTATAGGATTTGATCCGTCAGCTGGAGTTTAAAACCGAGGTCAGGTCAGGTCAGGCGCAAGTCAGACGTCTTATTTTATATATCATCTGGAAAATTTCTCCAGAAGGGGAAGGAGGGAAAGTATATAGAAAGATATATAAAATGTATGTATGTACGTTTAATTAATTGGGGAAATCCTGCGCTCACATTTCAAAAAAAAATAATACATATCGTCTGTTAAGTTCACAAACGAACTATAATTATTTTCCGTAATTCCGTTGACCTGCTCCAAAGGTCAAATGGCTGGAGATGGAGCGTTGGGTCCTTCGACATTATTGTCTGCCATGACCTTTTCGGGTCACCCTGAATTTGTTCAGAATTTTACCCACAAAGACGGACGCAGTATAGGAGCATTTCCGCAAATTAAGGAAAATCGTTATAGTTTGTTTGTCAACTCAACAGACGATATATAGACATGTGTACATACCGGAATTGCTGCCGGTGACGATGACGATGAGTCCAGTGACGTTTCTCTCTTCGGAACGGACTTGAGCTCGCCGAGCACTCTGCTCGTGACGATGAAGGACGTAATTGACACTCATTTGAAGTAGGGAAAACATTATATATGTATATTATATGTATATATACTCCCCAAATAAAGTTACCCTGTCTTTCTGTCTGTCGCGAATTCCTTTGTACTTGTATATTACTGTGCTCCTTCCCGAAATCCTTTTCAAATTTGAATTTGCATGTATATATATGATGTGTGGACAGGGACACTCTCAAGCCAAATTATATATAGGCTCACTATAAACCGAATGAACAATCCGCAGTTTCAATTTCAATTTCAATTTTTAGAATATGTATATATATATGTAGACGCACACACAGCGGGAAAATGTTCACGACTGCCCCAACATTTCCCAACTCAATTCAACTCAACTCACCTCAACTGCTCGGCCACAACTGTTGTGTGTGTGTGTGAGGAGACGGAAATGAAAGAGGGAATGTGCTTGCATAGGAAATCAAGTGAAATGAAAGGTATAATGTAAATGTAATGGGAGAGTTGACTATTATATAGGTACAAACATTCAACAATTCAAGTTTGTGCAAGTCCTTTTCACATCATCACCAAAATATTCTGATGAAACTCACAACAACATAACCATACACACACAGCGATGAAGACAGAAAGAGAGAGAGAGGGAGAGAGAGAAAGAGAGAGAGTTTGGGGTGCAACTTTTTACTGTTTGATGGGATTTGCCCTGTGGCAATTTAATTACAGTTGTTCGTACTTGTTCTTGCCTGTTTGTTGTCGTCTGTGTCTGTATATTGCGCTTGTCCTGTATTCTCTCACACAAATATTTTGTCTATAATACAGTCGACAGTCGACTGTGTTACTCAAAAAGTCAAAAGTCGACTGTCGACTGTGTTATACAGAAATATACGTACATACCTATGCATAAATATAATGAACAGACTGTGTGTGGGAAATTGAGAAAGATTAAGATTATGTATATATTATATGGTTCAGTTTGGTCCATTTCGTATCTCGTATTTTTTCTGGTATATAGTGAGTTTGTGTGTGTGTGTTTACTTGATGTGATTTGAATTTGAATTTGAATTTGTATTTTGTATGTATAGACATTTGGAAGCGGATTGGATTTGGAATGTCGATTGAATGGGGGGGTTTTGCATATGTGCTTGTGCTTGTTATGATTTTGTTCTGAGTCACACACACACATACACACACACGCACATACATTCACATTTCCCGCATTGAAATTAAAGACGATCCTTTTGTTTGTTTGTTAACTCGTTGTCCGCAGTCCACACACACAGACGCGCGTGATTTTATTTTGGTTTTCCTTTTGCTGTGTGCCGCCAGACGACGGACGACGAACGGACCAATTATAATTGCCTATCCTTTTTTAATGGGTCCACATTATTATTATTATTATCCGAATTGTTTTTTTCCTCTCATTGAGAATTCGTATAGAGAATTGAATTTGTGGTTGTCGTCAAGGAAAATACAACCACCTTTTCTTATACCCTATAGACTTTTATATCCAAGGCCCTATAAGTACATCCCTTTTTTTTCCTTGGCTGCCCCTTACTGTTGGAGGGGCGTGAAAAAGGAGGGGGATGTATACATAGGGCCTTGGTTGAGTCAGCCGCGGAAAACGAAGGATTTCATGTCGCGTCAGGCCTTGGAAATGATCAGAACAATATTTTGTCATGTCTCAAAATAAATTGTTTTGAAACTCTATTCTGGTGAAATTTCGCGCTCGCGCTCGCATTCCGCATTTCGGCATTTCGTGCAACTGTGTGCAGTGTGCAGCTATATCCAGCGAGAACAATAATAATGCGTTGCGAGACGACTTATCTGTGATTCCTGATTTCTGAGAGACACAGAAAAGGGAATAATAATAATAATAATAATAACAATAATTATTATTATTGCCGGAACACTTGCTCAGAGTGTGTGTGCGAATATATATTAATAATAATAGTAAAATAGAATAGGAAATATGGAGGTGATGACGACGACGACAACGACGACGACGAGTGAGTGTGAAAGTGTGGATAGTCGGCGGGAGTACTTGAATCTATTGAAAATCCCAAAGGACGTTGTCTTCCCTTTGGAATTGAGCATTCACTTGAAAGAGCGACTTCAGGTAAATATATATATTAGCCTTCACTTTTCTATATATAAACATTCCCGCATTAACCAGCACACACAACACATTTCCTTGATTCCTTGATAAGCATTCTCTAAAAATTTCGCCATGACTTGATTCATTGATTCCCATCTCCTTTGTCCAATTATGTATAGGCGGCTCTGGAAGAGATTTTCCGCCTGAAAAAACAAGTATTCAATCAGGATCATGAGATCAACTCGCTTCATTTGAAGGCCGAGAAGAGCAAAAGCGACAAATATTTTGAGACGGTATTACTCCAAAACAAAAATAAAAAAAACCAACCAACCACAACAACCAATCACAATCAAAATAATAATAATAACTACATATTACATATTATTATTAATATATAGTTACAGTTCAATCGAAATCTATAATTCAAATCATATCTATAATATTTTTGAATATGTGTGGAATATGTAGAAAGAGTACAGATCCAAAATGTCCGTCTCCAACCCACAAATGGCCACCAAAATGGTGGAATTGTGTAAAAAAACAAGGGACATGACGGCGGAGATGGAGAGCATGCGCACTAAAATGAAACAACTCATGGCCGAGAATGATCAGCTCAAAGATCAGCTCAAAGACCATGACAAATCCAGTACACACACAGAAGGCTTCCAGTCCGCCAACAATAATAATAATAGTAATGCGTCATTCCCCAACCTCCAATTTTATCATCTCTCTCTATTGCTTCTTTTTTTCGCTTACGCGGGAATTCCCAAAGTATTAATAATTCATGTACAAAATTCAAAATTTCAATTCCCCAAATCAATTTGCCCACAAAAATATTGTAGATGAAAAAATGGGGGCGATGGCCGTCAAATCCGAGGAGGAAATAATATGCACGGCTCAACAGCTCGCCCACACCACCACCAAAATGATGGACTACCGCCGACAATGTCAACAAACCCGCATCGAATTACGGTCTGCCTTAAAAGCACGTGATTTTCAATTAAAAAACTCAAACATTTCCCTCTCAAATCATTTTCCATCCACAATTCACACACAATTATAATCTTTTCCCTTGGATTTTTTATTTATTCTTTTTGAGGATAGGCGTTGAGTCAGGAAGTTGGGGAAGGGACGACGCCGCAAACGGTCTTCAATTTCGTATTCAATTCAAATCCATCTTGGCGGGGTCGTCAACAGCAAATCCTCACGCTCCAACAGAAACTGAATGAGCTTCAAGGGAAATTGAATGGCATTCAAATAATTCAATCTGTACCTCAAAGTCACAGTGGAGGAGGAGACCCAGAAAATCCTCCGCCGGTGGATCTCCTTCATCCAGAATCATCATCATCCTGTTCCACCAACTTTGATGACTCCAAAAGTATTCGCTCCATCTCCCTCAATTCCTCTTCAACAACTTGTACTCTGCCCGTCTCCGCCACTCAACGTCGTCTCCTCGGTCTTCATCAGCAAGAAAAAAACAAGTTAGATCCCCCCCCCCCCCAAAAAAAAAATTGACAAAATCCACCAGAACCAATTCAACAGGGGTTTTTGACCTTGTTGTTTTCCCTATGTTTGAACAGGTTCGAGCAGCTGGAGCGGACTTCCCAATTGCTCGAGGACACTTCAAAGGAATTGAAGCTCGCGCAACAGAATTTAAAAGGCTACCGAGCACGAGTCAAGACTTTGGAGGATCAAATCAAATGCGGGAAGAGTCAAATAGAGACTTTGGAGAGCAAATTCGGGGCTAAACAAATGGAGCTGGCCGAGGTGCTCAACGACATGGGGAAAATTAAAGAGGAATTTGGGATGATGAAAGAGCGCATGCGCATCATTCGAGATAAAGCGACGGCTGAAGTCGTGGAAGCCACACAATCCTTCATGAAGGTCCTTTTTTCCCCAAGGAATTAACCACCAACAAAAAGAAGCGGGCTTTTTTTTAAAAAAAATACAATACAATATTTGAACGGAATTATTTTATAGGAGAGGTCATTGACCTCCAAGCTCCAGAAAATGGTTGAGAGTTACGAGATCAAAATGAGCAGTTTAAACAATGAAATGCGGGAACTTCAACTGAGTTTAAGTGCGTATGATAATGGACCCGCGGATGACTTGGAAGCCCGCCGACGCCTCCAGTATTTCGAGCGCCATGTACAAAAAAAGACGACAAGCACACATCAAAATTCAAATTTTCTCGTACAATCGCGCGCGCGCGGATTTTTGGAATTGTAATGACTTGTGTGTATGTATTTTCTTTTTGTCGGGGGGGAATAAAGTGGGAGGAGATGAAGGAAAGTGTGGGGGCGAGTGATGCAGAGTGTCGCCGGCTATTGGAAATGATGGAAGAGTCCGTGATTCGAGTGGAAGAGGAAAGGACGGCGCATGGGGTCACTTCCCGCCATTTACTCAAGTCCTTTGCCGTGTTGGATCAAGGGGAACAATGCATTCACTTTTGTTTGGATGCGGGACACATTAGTGATAAACGCGTGTTGGAGAACGTTGAGGATTTTCGATCCCTCGTCAGGGAATTGAAGACGGGGGATTTGTATCATTTGGAACCCATCGGATTGTCCGATGTCAAGAAACTAAAATCCAGGTACACTCTTCCGTCATTTAAAATTTTGAATATTTAATTTCCCGCCATCCCATATTTCCTTGAATAATTAAGGAAGGATGTTCATTTTGTTGATAAAATATTTTGATGATGGATTGATGATTGATGATTGCACAAACAGGGTGAGCATTTTGAACAAGGAGATTTTGATCCTGCAAAGGAATTTGAAGCAGAGCGCGGTGGAGCGGAAAAACGATTTGAGGAATTTCGCCGTCATGGTGGATAAAATCATTTCCTCGCGCAAGAGTTTAATGGAGAAAGGGGGCGGGGCCAACAGTAGTCACAACCACAACAACATCAACAACAATCAAAATCATTCCGCCATTACAACAATGACAATGACAATGGCGGCGGGTCCACAGTCCTTTTCCGAACTCAATCCCTTAACGTTTCGAAACCCCATTTAAAACCCAGTTTCACAGTGCCCCCAATAAAAATCACATGTTTTTCTTTAAAAAAAACAAAGTTGCAGTTCTTTTTTATCATAGAACCTTTTCATATAATTTCAATGAAATCCCCAACGCCGCGGCGTCAAATGACACAAAAAAGTTGCCATAGAAAATGAACTCACTTTCCTTTCGATTTTTGATACAAAAAAAAAACGAACCAGTTAGAAATCCGCGAGCTGGTGAATATACATGACCGCCGGGGCGCGCTCACGCATCGCGGTCGATTTGAATTATAATAAAATAAAATACTTAGTATAATATGCGACTTGGATTTTTGAATATTGGAGCTCTAAATTTCTTTTTATCTGTTGCCGAATTCAAAAATACATTTAATTTACTATTCATATATATACGTTTTATCTTTTGTGGGACATTTTGTGGTCCAAATTTATTGATGATGAATATATAAATATATTGTAAATCCATATTTATATATTTACATTGAGGAAAAGTTGTGGCGGAAGTCCGACAAAAAATAAGGATCTGCTTTGAAAATGGGGAGAGGCGGGGGTGGAGCTTTAGGGAATTGTGGACCCACAGATTTCGGAGCAATTTACGTCCCTTTACCACGAGCCTGCATTTGGATCGGCATCTCCTACGTTGTAAGTACAAAAATAATACACACGTCCACATCAATCAAGCCATCAATCAATCAATTTGCATATAATGATTTCCCGTCTTTTTTTACACCCATACATTTTGATTTTGTATTATTATGATAATTGTGATTGTATATAAATGTGGATTCAGGCGATAGAATTCATGCAAGCTCTCAGAGCCCTCTGCGACCTTTTTGGAGATATTAAATTCGTCATTGATGCGGGTTTCAGCGTTAGCTGGCTAAGTAAAATATTAAATGCTTACATCCTCACGAACGACCATTACCATCATATCCACATGGACTAATTATTATTACTAATTATTACAATAGTAATAATAATAATAATAATAATAATAATAATAATAATAATAATAATGATAATGCGGATTGATTCTCTTTTGATTGACAGTGACATTCCTCTGTCATCTGATCAGCCTCATTTTTGGCATCATCTTCATTTTAATGGGCCTTCTTTTGATCAAAGGCGTCTCCAATGTATGTAATTCATTCACATAATAATAATTATTATTATTACTATTATTGCTTTGACTTTTTGTTTGTCATTTTGTGAATGAGAAATATTTTATATTATAATATATCAATGTCTTTTTTGTCTATATATTTAGGGGAATACCAAGTTTCTTGGGTTTTTTTTGCTTGCCCTGGCTCTCATGGCTATAGTCAATTTCGCATTTTATATCCTCGCATGCACTGGGAATTGGTGGTTGGGTGATGGCATCAAAGTCCTTTTGGTATAATAATATATAATCCCACACATCATCACTTTTCACTTTCCCTTTTTATTTTTAGCCTTTTGAGCAGAGTTGACCACCCAAGGATAACTGGGTAGATGGACAATTTTTTGGGTTTCACTTTGTTTTTTTTGGGGGGGGCGGGTATCATTTTGCCCTGGGTTTTATGGGTTTTTGGATTTTTTAATACCCACACGCCATTTAATGATTCAGGGCTCCGTAATTCAAGTCCGGAGACCAGTAGATGGCGCTAGCAAGAGCCCGTCAAACCCCATTGCCCATTTTTACCCCAAAAACCCAAATTGGGGTATCAAATGTATACAAAAAAACCGGGTTCTGGCCAACTCTGCTTTTTTGAGTCTTCTACATAGAAAACCTACTACTACTAATAATAATTTAATATTTTCGATGATGTTTGAGCATGGAGGAAAAAAGGCGGCCTTTTCAAAATTGATATAATTGTGAAAGATGTGTGTTTGTAATTTGTAAATATATAGGACTGTTTCCTGGCGAACATTGGCTCGTTGACCTCCCAAGCATATTATGCATTGATTGTGTACAATCAGTTTAATTTTGAAGATGATGTTCATTGATGCTCATTGCGTGTGCATGGTGGTCATGATGATCATGATGATGACGGTTGGTTGTTTTGTTTAGGTGATAATAATGAGGATGGTCAATCGCGGGGGGGGGCTCAGACGGGGGTCGAGTCCAATGATGGGGGGTCCCAGGGAGCACCACAAAAGAATTACACAGAGAGCCGGAAACAATCCAAAAAAAGACGCAATAAATAAAACACACTATGGAATATACACATCTTATACAATTAATTTAACAATTCCTTTTTATGGTCGCAAATTAATTAAGGAAGGAAATGACACGTTTTTTTGTAATAATAATAATAAGAATAGTCAAGTCGAACTGTGTGTTTTTGTAAAATAATAATAAGTGACAAAAGGAATTTTGTTCTTTTTTTTTTGTAATAATAAATAATAAGCAATTGTTTTTTTGGTATTGCGAATTTTTTTGTGAAGATGAATAAAAGTGAAAGTATATATATCAAATATCAAATGGAAAAAGAAAATGAGTGGACAGATGTCATCATCAATTCAACATTCCATATTATACAATTTAGCCTACATTAAATTCAAAAAAGTAATTCATTTTTAAAATCCCTATTCCGCCAAGGAAAACATTTTAAAATTCAATTGTGTAAATATAATAACTAATATTCGGAACAGTTTTTTGTTGACATGGAAAATGTACACTCTATATTTCAATTTGTTTTTGTTTTTTATGTATTCTGGAGGATTGTCAAGGCCCTACATCCGCCCCTCCTTTTCGCCCCTCTCCATGTAGGGGCAGCCAGGGAAAACAAAGGGCCTTGAGGATTGTGTGTTTAGTTTTTTTCTTGTGGGCACAGTTGGAAATTTGAACTCAATGTTTTTTCCCCCACACTGCACTGTTTCTTTCTATTGGAAGTTAAATTCCGTAGCCACCGTAAAATCTCCTAGTCTTTCACACGGATCTGGACACTTTCTGGACAATATAGATCGATAAATGTATACTACTAAAAAAATCTAATTAAATGCGTAATGAAACAGACTAAAATGTGAATTTGTGTGGATATTCCTACACACACACACACACACACACACACACACACACACACGCACGCACACA
>JAIUND010003514.1:0-15569 GCA_034699125.1 Gisinianus flammeolus
CCTCTCAGGTCAAATGTCAATATGCGGATCTGCGACCTTGACCAAAGTTAATCATATTGAAGGGTCAGTCTTTCCCACATAGCCCCATTTCAATCGGTCGGTCACACCTAAAAAACTTCCCTTGTTAGTATTATAGAAAATGACAAGAGCCGATTAAATTTACTCGTCCGACCAATCCCAAACCTTAATTTAACCCACTAACTACATCAAATTTCCCAATAGCACAGGTTGGGTACGTGCATTCGCCGTTGTTATTGATATCTTCAATATGCATATCGTCTGTTAAGTTAAAAAAAGGACGATAATCATTTGGCCCCGGAGGGTGAATACACATTGTGTGCATACCCATATGATGCGTCGGGGGCCAAACGATTATCGACCTTTTTTGAACTTAACAGACGATATGTACATCTTATGTATTACCTATGTATTTTGTTGTGACTCGATGTCTCTGTACGTACATGATTAGCTTTCACTGTTTGTTGCGTAATAGTCGGGCGTCGGGCTTCATTCATTTCTTTCCTAACTTCATTCACGGTTTTCGGGTGAGAAATTTCAAATCCCAAAATGATTTACATTTATATCTGTGGTATGCAAATACTTTTGGATTTTTATAATGTTGTGGATATTAAAAAATTTAAATTTTCTTGTCCTTCACAAATGAAAACGAGAAAAGAAAATGAGCCTAAAGCGTAAAGCAACTGCTCCCTTCGTATTGTTCTATTCAAAGATGAGTAGAGGTTTAGCATAAATATTATGATTATACACGGAATATATAAGTAGTTAGCAATAAACAAGGACTTCATAAAATAATATCCTTTTGAGTTTATCATTTCCTTTGTCATTTATATTGTGAGCTGGTGAGTATTCGTTTTGAAAAGTTGAGAGAAATGAACAAATAGTTCAAGTTTTTCTCTACCTCTCTCTCCCTCTCATCCTATATACATAGTTGTTTGTATATTCTGACTTGAGTCAAATATGTAGCAATCAATTTGAAAATTGAAAGAGGATATGTATTCAATATACATGCTTTAACATTCCGCTCGCTCTCTCTCTGTCTGGATAGTTAAATTTTAACTATGTCTATTTACCTATGTGCATAATGATCTAACCTTAAACATATAGTGTACACAGTCCATAAGCGGTTGAAATTTTCCTTTCTATTCAAAACTTTAAGCCTCTCCTCTATATTCTGTGCGTTATAAGTTACAACTATAACAACTGAAAACAAATTCCATTTCAATATGAATGACAATGACAAAATACAAATGAGAATGAGAAGAAAATTTCTTCAAGAAATTGAAGATTGTAAATTCCAAAAATTTTCAAAAAAAAAAAAGAAAAAAAATGGAAAATAATTGTAAACAAGAAACGATATTTAAGTTCCAACAACTGTAAATCCGCACAGCATTGGTTATGGTTTGTATTTGTACTATTTTGTACCCATAGAAAAATCACTCACTCACATTTCACGTCGTCTTCGCTCCTTGTTTATATTATACCATGCAATAATGGAATCAAACAAATGGGGGTAACATTTTCAACAATACAAAATAGAATAATGACAATGCGCACATAGATACACAAGGAGAATACCTACATACATAGTACATAGTACATACTACACAGGTATGTACATACATTTAGTATTGTTGTACATATTGTATAGGAGAAAGGTTCGTGCCCGACTATGGGTATATTACAAACATAAACTCATTGAAGCGTGTACTATGCATGTACATACTTCAATTTCATTCACGTATATTATTATTTGGTGCAATGGTTGTAAAGTGAAAAATACTCATCGATACCATACATACATGTACGGTATGTATGTGTCTATGCAACGAGTAATCCTACAGAGCTATATCATATATTTATTATCGTATGTACCATTGATGTATTGAATAATATTAAATATAGGCAATATAATAATACAGTTTTACAACAGCGTGCGTAGGAGAGAAAGAGAGAGAGCGAAACGTTGACTGATCGGTCGATTACAAAAGCAGAAAGGTTTCTATCTCCCAATTCCTCACAATGAATGAAAATTCTAAAGGAAAAAGCGGTTCGTCATTCATAACAAATTTTCTAGTTGTAGAGAGCGAGCAAAAGTGAGAGAGACAAGTCAGCTCAATAAAATCTACGACCAAAACTAGAATCAGGTAAAAAGGTAAAACTATAAGTAATGTTTTGTTTGGACTGCTGTAGACGACTTTCATGTAAATAACAAACTCCATATGTATTTGTACACATAAGCCAGTCCAAGAAAGTCTTCCACAGGATCTTCTCTTCATATGTAATTTTTGTTAATGCATAAGTAATATTCTTCTTCGGCATGTATTACATATATATACAGATCTATGTACTCGAATATGTACCAACTTGGTATTCTCCTCAACTTGCTCACATTGAAAATCTACATATGTATTACTTTGTTATTTTATTTATCATACCTAATTAGCTTTCCAAATAGAAAACGGATTCAGGCAATTTTTTTTAATTATTCTAATGTCCTAATCACTAGGATATCTTAATTTTCCATAATGAACAGATTCGGAAATCATTAGATAAAACTCAAATCTGCAACGTCTACTGGCTAGACATTTTTACTTGCCATCACATTTTGTGATTTTACAGGCATGATGATGAAGAAAAAAAACTAGACACTGTGACGATTCCAGACGAAAAGAATAAAGTGTATACGCAAAAGTATATATACAGGAGAATGTTCGTAAGATTCGATTTGTTTTATTGTAAAGACTAGAGAGGAATGTGGATACTTATTTAGAAGTTTGAGAGGGAAAGTATATACAATACATGACATGTGTGTACCTTCAACCTTCATACTAGTAATTTCATTGTTCTCCATTGTATGGTGAATGTTGTATATACAATATGTGGTAGAGATATTAAACTATAAAATCGCTAGGATATTTCCACTGCGGATTTTACCCCCACATCGTTCGTATGGTGAATAGTCCACGTTTTACGTTGTATACCGACAGACCGGATGAGTCTGAGTATTTGAGTAGGTACATACTACATAGTAGTATATACAGTATACAGCACAGAAAAGGAGAAGAAAAAGGAAAAGACGACAGAGGAGAAGCAATATATAGAATAGAAAAGAAATAGCAAATATCCCATATCTATAGAACGACCCAGAAGTCAAGGAAGGAATCCCTGTCACTTTAGATTTTTCAGAGGAAGATCAGATGGTTTGAAAGAATACGAAGACGAAGAAGAATACCAAAAGAGAAGGAGGGAGGAAGGGGAGAAAAAAAGTGGTTTCAAAAAGTCTCTTGCCTTACACCTTCGACTTTCTTCAATTGAACATGAATTGAAAATAAAATTGAACTTTAGTATGTTCTGCCTTGCTTTGCCCCTCACCACATGTACTACATACTAATAGAATAAATAGAATATAGGTATTGGTATACAGAGTACCTCAAGTCAGTGACTATATACATATGTAGTCTGACTCCAGAGCTTCTCTCAATGAAAATGAAACTACGTGTGTGTACACCTATGTACACATGCACATTGTTAAACAGAACGCAAGGCAATTCATGGATTCTTTTCTACTAAAATTTACGTTGATATTCAGACGCAAAGACTTACTCCCACAGGACACACACACGGACATAACGATAGTACACAAGATGTAAGCAGATTGACCTATGGCACTTGAAAATACTATACTTTTTCTGTATCTGAGGTATTTTTTATCAAGTTATATGTATACATAGATTCAATCAAAACAGTATGGACTATTTAGCAATGCTTCATTTAATGTATTAAAATGAGTTGGTAAAATAAGGAAATACAGAGGCATTGATGATTTGTTTGCATAATCGTTTGAATTGGACATGTTAGAGGGATTACATGGAATGTATATATGGAAACAATATACAATTGGGAATTTAAGTGGTTAGACTTGTATTATGGAGTGATGATATCACTCCATATGAATGTTCAAATAGAAGCTAGAAGATCAAGAAAATATTGTATCAAAATCAACGGTTGATCTGGATTCTGGATACACATTGGAAAGATTAACTGTTTTGCTTTGGCTGGCTCTTTGAAAATCCTCCGATAAATTGCCCATCTTTTCATGTGGATTCACATTATAAATACAAACGGGGGCTTTGAGAACGCGGTCGTTTTGTACCATACACATAAATACATAAGCTGGGCACTTACACACAATCTAATGCTTTTGGCTTCACTTACTTTTAGCAAATAATTCTTAAATATCATGTCACTGTGTGAGAGAGTCCCCATTTCCATACTTTTGATTTTACCTAATACAAGTTTATATATATCGCCATATATACTGACTGTCTGATGAAATCCATGCATCGTTGAGAATTATTATACTATTATTATTAGCTTGAATGTGAGGACAATACATCCAATGTATTATTTGATTTAGTCTATATAAAGACTTGTATGAATGCGTACATGTATAATAATATAATATCTTTCCGAGAATGATTCGTTATATAATGTGAGTGATCATAGTCCTATATTTACCAGGGCTTTATTTTCCAAAGGATCAAGATTCATTATTTATTATTAGAGGATCAAGCGAAAAAGGAGGGCTCCATTTTTGACAATGGGGGCAATACGCATAACAAATAATAATACATTTAAAGCAATTTGAACAATTTTAAAGGGCCAAAGTTGTTAGAAAAGAAGTGTCGCTTTGTGAACAATAGAAAAAGTTCCAATTCATGATGATGATTCCCCACTCGAATGCGTACTGCATGAAAAAATCTCAAGTGTATGTAAACAGGATGATGGTAAGAACAATTCTCACTGAAAGAAATTGATTGCCAATGTTTTCATATATAAATCACAACTGTTTAGAGCTGCAAAGATGAAGAACAAATTGAAATGAAAAAATAAGAAAAAATCTTGAAGAATTATCAAAGTAAATAAATAAAGAAGAAGAGGCACGAGTCAAACATGCATGTACAAAAAAATAAAGTTTTTCTATTCTATTCTCCAATAATTTATTCTGTATTCTAACTAATCAAAGTATACGCAATATATGAAAGAAGTAAAAACCAATATATTAAATTGAAATGACAGTTGTTGCGTTTGTAAACAAACCAGAAATGCATTACCTATATATGTAAAGTACTTTAAAAGTAGTTTCTGCTGATTTAACTCGCATTGTCTAGTAATTAAATGTATACTACAATTTACAATGGCACGAGTTGAACAGAATTATATAAACAGGAAGATGATATAAAAGAATATATGTATATAACCTGTAATTTTCAATCTTTTACACACACAAGAGAGATATTCCACACGCAGATACACTTACATACACACACACACACACACACACACACACACAAAGGGCTTTTTGAGTGTGCGAGAAGAAGACGAAGGGAAAAAAGGTTTTTGCCTCCAGCACACAGGGAATCAACTGTATAATAATATTCTCAGTCTCCGCACGCACGCAACTCAAGTGAATCTTCCTTCTCTCGGGTTTTTAACATTTTCCTTCAGTTATCATCGAGGCTTCAAGGAGTCAACCACACGTTGTCCATCTTTCTCGCTCTATCTCTCATACCACCGTGTATGTCATATGTGTTTTTTGAAGGAAATCCTTTCTTTATACATATATTCTCCTCATCAGTGTAAAACCATTTCAAAGTGTATTTATTATTATTCAATCTCCTGCATTTAATTCAGTGCAAATTCTCACATAAAAAGTTTGTACAATATCTCATTCCCGCTGTGCAAAACAAAGAACAATCCACAATCGACCACGTTGTCGAGTTTATATAGTGAGTGCTACTTAAAAAAAAAATGAAAAAATTTAGTCTTTTTTTAATCGACTCTAATTATTAGAATAGTGAAAAGTAAGTGAAGCAGTGTGATTCTATTTTATTTTTACACTCATTAAGCATTGTATTTTAAGCAATATCAAAGCTACTTATTTATAATGGCAGTGCGTCCGTATAGATTCTAACCGATAAGACGCCAATAGTATTTTGTTTTATTTGTCGCAACAGAGCACGTGCTTTCTTTGTTATCAGCTACTACTGCATTATTGCATACCTGTACTACGCAGTTCATATAGTTGTTATCTTTTTTAATAGCAATAATAATAATAATTGAAGTATTTCTTGTGATATTTGATTATTTTACAGCTCATCGAAATTGAATAATGTGCAAGTTTACTCAAATCTCAAGACAATAATGTAACTTTTTGTAATCAAGTGAATATTGAACGAAAAGTCACGACTGTGTGTATTCATCGAATGAATTGAAAGAATGAATTGAATCATAATAATATGTACTTGAAAAGTGATCAGTATGATCAAAAAAGAAAGTATGTGTGTTTAAAATCAAGAATTGACAATTCTCTAGTGTGAATGGAGTGTAATATCTAGTTTTTTTTATTTAAAAAAAAGTGTATACTTGTGAACTCGTGTAAAATATTTCATCATTCTTGTCTTTTGTCTTCTGGAATGATAAGAAATTACTATACTGTTAATCATAACTAACAAAGAGTTTTAATTCAAGATTGTTTCGATTATAGTTCATACAGAATACAATTTTTGAATAGTGTTATCTTCTGTTTTATTTTAATTATCAAGTGAACACGATGATCATTGTGATCTTGAGTGAAAAAATGTTTCAAATATAGTAAAAAGTGTGGACGGTGTGGGAAAAAATAGAATTGGAATGCCGCGTTTGAGTTTTCTATTCGTGGTAGTGCTGGTGAGCAGCATTGGTGGTGGGGTAACAGGGCCATCATCACCATCTTACTTGAAAATTTTTGGCCTCCAGCAGTCGCAAGTAAGCATTGATCCATGTTATGAAGAGATTTCATCGTCTTCATCCCGGGCCAGAAAATGTACTCCTGACTTTGTGAATGCTGCATTTGGAAAAGAAATCCTAGCATCTCATACCTGTGGGGTCAAAATGCCGTCACGAATGTGTTTCCTGGATGGGACCGGTGTCGGACTTTTGCATTCCCCCGTTCTGATCCCCAAGCAGCAAATATCTTCAACTCGACTTGGTGGCAACAACAACAACAATAATAATAATAACGATGTTATAGTAGGAGGTAACCCAACCAATGGGCTATCATCATCTCAAGCACATTCACATTATCATACATCCGAAAATATCAAGATTCAGAAACCCTACAACATGGTGAGTAGTCATAATAATAACAACAACAACAACTATGAGGGTTCTAGTATGAAGCAACCCGGTTCTCTGTCATCTCGAGAATTCGGAGAAGCAGAAACATTATTTGGAGAGTCAGACTTCCTTCAGACTCATTCAGCTGACAGTCCTTCAACTCACGTAACTCAACCTCCTCCAGCCCCAGCGTCTTCTTCTTCTTCATCGTCTCCATCAGCATCAGCATCATCATCTAGGCAAAGGAATAGAGGAAGAAAGAATAAAAACCACCGAGTAGCTCGAAGTCCTTCATCTTCTTCCATGTTCACGGGTAGTAGTAATGGTCATCATGAAGCAAAATGTCACATCTGCGATGCAACCGACTCAAAACAGTCTCATCCTACTCAATACATGACGGATCTGAACAATCCAAATAATTTAACCTGTTGGGAATCCAATCCATTTGCTGTGGATGGGGAAAATGTTACACTCACACTTTCTCTGGGTAAAAAGTATGAACTGACGTACGTCAGTCTACAGTTTTGTGGAGGAGGCAAACCCGACTCTTTGGCTATTTACAAGAGTACAGATTTTGGAAGATCGTGGCAGCCACTTCAGTACTACTCGTCTCAATGCAAGAAGATGTATGGAAAACCGAATAGGTATTGACACATGAACATTATTCAATTAAATCACATCACTAGATTTTATATATTCATGTGTAGATATTGGTATATAGTATAGATATATATATATTATTCATATGAGTATGTACCAACATTCACTACTTTACATTCTTTATAAAACAAGCCCTACCTTTCTTTTATCCCCCTCACCTGCACTCACTTTTCATCTGTCTGTCTTTTTAGCTATCTATTCATCTACATACCTATATATATAAGTACATACATGTATATTTTACACAGTGGATATAATTCTCTTCCTCATAATAATAATAACCATCATCCTGCCTTCCTTTTTCTCCTTCACTCTCTCTCTGCAACAAAATTCAAAATGTATCATATAGGCACACGAATCTCCTTCCCCCCACATCGTTATCTACCTTGCATCTCTAGTATATTGTTACATTGGAGTATAATGTAATTCAATACGCCGGATTTGATTGATTACTCGTTCATCTCATACAACGAGTTTGTAGCATTATGCAGCGGCCCTTTTCCAATTCCATTCTCGCCCTGAAAACGCTTAATGTGTTTGGTTGAGGAGGTCCATCCATCATCTTATGCACAATATTCTCTCCTTCTCACCCCAAACACTGAACAAATTATTATGATAGTTGTTATATTATTAGCTAGTAGCCGAAAAAAAAATCTATTCACCGTACATAATATCACACCAGAAAAATTACCTATTATCTTGAATCTCAATGGTCATTTTTTTTTATGAAACCTTTATTCTGATGATAATGATGATTTCTTTTTTTGCATAATCAGATATTGGAACGAGTCACACATTATATTATATAATAAATCGACTCGTCACGACTATGTACGACAACAATAATAATCATAAAAAATATGACATTTCATAACCGGTGGTAGGAAGACATGATAAAATAAATCATTGTCCAGCTGTTAGATGAATATTATAATAAATTTGTCTAGTGTGTGTACATAATATATATATATATTTGACTTTTGTTCCGCAGGGCGACCATTACTCGTGCTAATGAGCAAGAGGCATTGTGTACGGATAGCCATATCAACAGTGATTCTGCTATGGGCACACGTATTGCATTCAGCACTCTTGAAGGACGAGCCAGTGCCATTGATTTTGACAATAGTCCAATTCTACAGGTGACTTAATTGAATATACTCTTATTCTTTACTATAATTTTTCATAATGTGATGAATGATGTACAATATCATATGTGCACTTGTACTATTTAGTTGCGGTGTTTTTGGTATTCTAATTTAATTTTTTACAAAATTATCCAGTAGCAGCAGAAAGATGGAAGGTTAGGTATTTAGTTCTATCTTTTTTAGCTTTTTTTAGTAAACTTTTCAAATTGAATAAGTAGATCGAAATGTGTAAACAGCTTATGCTGGATCAAATCTTACATCTGGGAAGACAGTACAGAGTCAGGACTCTATATAAGTAGTAATTATCATGTTTTTTAAGGTTATCATTTTTTTACATTGAAATCTTAATCCTTCAGTGTGTGTACTTGCTGACAGCTAGCTAGAAGAAACTACGTAATGTTCGTAAGATAGAGGCAGGATAACTGTCAAAATATACGTGAGCCATTCCTGAGAATGTGATAAGAGAAGAAAAAATGGCAAATGCTCTTTCCATTGCATTGACATGCGGTCTTCAGGAACAGACTTAGTGGAGATTTACGGCAACCACTTAAAGTCACTTTATTAGTTGCTCTGCTGTTAGTACTTGTTAGTTCAAGCCTTGCGGTTTGACATTTACTATTACCGACAGCAAGCCTCAATGATCCCTGAAATTTTCTGTCCCACTACCAAGAGAAGGAAAAGAAGAAAAAAAAATTCTGTGTGTGTAGACGTAGACTGTGTAGAGAGATGTATACGAAAGAACTGCAAAGAACTTGCGAGCCTCATACTGAATGCGTGTGTTCACTGTTCTTTTATATATTTTTGTGTTTGGTTGAGAGGAGAAAAGAGACGAAGAGTATACAAAGAAATACGCTCACTCGTTCTCTCTCACTCTCCGAGTTCTCTAGTATGAACAAAATAACATTTTCTCAGCTTGTGATTGCATTTCCCCGTTTGACTTTTACGGTTGCAATTCGATAGCTTCTCCGTTTGGGTTTGGACTTGTACTGAACATTGAGAAATGTAATGCAATGTACTCATTGAAGGAATGTTGTGATGATGCTAATTTTAAGACAGAGTTTAATGTAACGATAAGTTTAGTTCCTCCTTCATGTAACGATAAGTTTAGTTCCTCCTTCATGTAATTTATTCTCCAGCTGTTTTCCCTCTCCACTCCGGGTGATGAAACATTCTCCGATTGACCATTTTTCAAAACATTGATTTTTACTACTGCTTCAAAACTATGTGCTGCTGATGCGTCACCCTATTGGATACGCATAGTAGAAAAAATTACAACGAAAATTTAAGCATACCACACACAACTCTTAGCATCTCATTACAAATATATATTACAACCAAACTATTTTATATTTAATTTATCTAGAAATCTTGATACAAGTTTTCGTCGTTAGTAAACAAAAAACCAAAAATATTCTTCATGTATACAAGATACAAGAGTAAAAGTACAAAGGAAATCCAATGTGTATGAATGCTAGTGCATATAAAATTCTTTAATCTATATGATACATTTTTTATTTACACAGGATTGGGTGACCGCCACGGATATAAGAGTAGTGTTCAATCGTCTATTGACTCCGGACACCAACATAGCAAGTCTAACACAGCAAGTGGCATCCTTGACGACGACCATGTCGCAAAAAGAACTCATGTTTCACCGGCTTCATAATGACACATCCATGAACTCAGTGGTTGTTGATACGGGGAATTTGGCATTGAGCGAGAACCCCAACGATTCTCTCTATCAAAATAACGGTGGGGGATACCAGGTAACAACTAGAAAGTCACAACTTTTCAGGAATCTTTATAATAAGTACATCCATGTATAATATAAACTCTACGAACAGAATGTAGAAATGAATTGTTGAATTGTATATAGCGAAACAATTTCTTTCACCCTTTACCCATTTTACCTTGTAAATATATATAATTATATTGTATTAGTAGTACATTACATTGTATTCATTCAATGTAGGAACGAAAGAGGAAGAGAGCGAGAGAGACGAAACGAAACAGGAACGTTATTATTATTATCATTTTCATCCATTCATTAGTTTATGTTTTTTTTGCTTTATAACTACTCCATGTAGTTGATAGAACAGTTGTCAATTAGGTATACATACATAGATATTAGATATGTAGGTATTTAAAGTTATTTTTTAGTAGGAATACGAATATTTTATACAAGTGTATGAACATTTTATATGTTTAGACTTCGCCTCGAGTATTACTTTTCAGGTATTTTTAATGTAGCACGATGATGTTCCATGCTCTGTAAAAGTGAGTATCCCTGGTTTAGGTATGTATTATATCGAAGATTTAGAGTACGTAAAAGAAGACGCAGAGGAGAAAAAAAGTATCATATGTAGGTATAAGTGTACCTGTTTGTGTGTGCCTGTACGAAAGCGAGTATGAGCAACTTTTTTTTCTCTCGCTCGCTCTCTTTCTCTCGTATTTAGTAGATTGATGGTGTGCCCCTTGGAAAATTCCTATTAGGCATCTCCATTAGTGAAATAGGAAGACGGGGGAGATGGAATGCAATTACATTATATGCACATAAATGTAAACCAATTTTCAGGCTAATGAGGCACAGCCACAAATCAATGAAGCTTTGGCTGTGGCAGCAGTCACAGCATCCTCCGCTGCCCTCATCAACTTGCCCTCGACGACGGCTAAACACAATCTACGGACGTTCTATGCTGTCGCCGATTTTGCTGTAGGTGGCCGCTGCAAATGCAATGGACACGCATCTCGCTGCACTCACAACAAGTAATTACAAATTTCTCGTCTTTTTATCTTCCAATGTACACCTATACACATATCTCCAAATATCATTTAATGTATGAAGAGTTTGTATTGTTTCATGTATTGTTGTGTTCATTGGTTGATTGCATTTAACTTGACGGAAATGAAATCATATTATTAACTCTTCATTCCTATTATCCATTCGTACATCAATTTTATGATTATGTGAAAAGACGTAAAATGGTTTAAATAATATTTTAACTTGGATTTAACATAAAGTTTTCATGAAATTCGTTACCGTTTGAGGTTCTTTATTTCATTTTATTCATTACACGGAATTGTGAATAGATGCAGCAAAACTACTATCTAAATGAATGAGCATTGACTAGTTGGAATTTATTACAGAGTCGTCTGACGATGAGTACGCTGTAGCTGCTATATAGCCAGACTATAGCTGGGTTGTACATATGTTCTGTGTGTGTACATATTGTGCATGGCATTGAATGCATTTAGGTTGGACGGTCTTTATTAGATTTCCGGCTGGACAAGCTCCGAGTGAATTCGACGTGGAAATGTGTATAGTTGACCTATAACTAAGCCCAATTGACATCTATTGTGTTCTGTTCGTTCTCTATTCCCGTCCTTGATCCTGTTTTCCGGGCTAGTAGAGTCGGGGGTTTTTGAATGAATTTCGGAGACACAAAACCATTTAATTTGTATGTTTGTTGAGAATGTCACTGTAAGGTTTTTTTTTTTCACTTTACTCGACCATACTTTTCCAGAGCATGGTACATATTTACAATTGTACTTATTTCTTTTCAGAAAGTAAAAGCCAATAAATGATTAGCATTTATTATATATCTTTTATTTCATGGTTAATGACTCACTCCATTTTATACTATCATTCTAGACATTCCCTATTCTTTTCATTATTATTTTATCAGCTGGTCAATTAATTACTTGTTCTTTAAATGAAAAGTTCTACTGCCTTTTGTTTGTATCCGTATACATAAAAAATAGTACTTATGGGAGCTAGGAACTTTTAAGTTTAAAGAGAAAAATAATTAGAAGCGGTTCGTTCATGGAATAAAGGAATATGAAGACGCATTCACGTGTGATAGCTCATAGCACGTATACAGCTTGTAAAAATTATTGTGAAAACTCTAGTTACACATTCCGGCCTCCTGACTCTGGAATTTTTTTTCTTGTTCTTCTTTTGACAGGGAAGGAGAGCTCACATGTGACTGTCGGCATAATACGGCTGGTCGAGACTGTGAAAGATGTAAACCGTTCTATTTGGACCGGCCTTGGGGTACTTGAATTCATTTTATTATTATTACAATGTTGGTAATATTCGACATAGTGTAAAATAAAGATTAAATTTGGATAGAATGTAAAAAACTATAGTAAAATATTTCATAAATGTAGTTTTTTGAAACTTGATCTTCAGTTATTTTTCAATCGTAGAGAAAAATTTAAAAACTAAATAATTGTTTTTTTATGACCCACAGGTAGAGCCACGTCGAGGGACTCGCATGAATGCAAAGGTAAAAGAATTCTTTTAATTTTCTTCCCCGAGTTGAGAGAGTACCTGTAAAAAAAGACCTTCATACAGGGTACATATTACATATGTCTGTGTTGGAGGTACATGCATATACGCCTGTCTGTCTGTCTGTGAGTGTATAGAGGTAGACCTAAGTGAAACTAATTGAATCTGTGTATCATTCTATTATTGTACCGGGATTTGTACAGTACAAAGCATGACCTTTTTCAAAAAGAAAAAAAAGTCCGGAAAATTGATTTGGTTCGAGGATTTCTCCATTTCCTCGGCATGGCATTTCTCAAATAAATTATTATTTAAATATGTATTTATTTTTTTGCGTGGGTGGTCGTTACTTTTCGATTATTTCACGTATAATAATGTATAGTAACGCAGGGACAAATTGACATGTACATATTTGAAATGATTACATTCGTGGGAAGATATTTCTTGAATCGAAAAGACACCTCGGTATTTAGGATCCCTGCTTGTTTTGTATTGGAGCTGAATCGACGTGTAACATTTGACACAGATATAGTGATGAAGAAAAAAACGGTGTCCAGAGGAGTGATGAGTGTTAAGAAATTACAGAGGAGATCGTCTTTTGAGGGTTAAGGCTTCATTATAATTCTATTTCCCATTAGAAGTTTCATGGCTACATGCACAGCGACAAGCATATTGATGATTTTGGCAGGTATTTATTATGCGACAGTGTAATGAACTCGAGTTTTTGTTGTTGTGTCTCTTATATTCCACAGTCAAGTAGTTGTATAACTTTTTCCTATACACACATCCAAACGGGGTTACAGTGTCGACGTATGCTGACTATAAGAGTACCTAAGCCAAGTATAATCAGTTTTGACTAAATCTTGCATTTCCCCCTTTAAAAAATGAAACTAGAATCATGTATTGTGACAAGCCAAGACAATTGGAGCTGTTATTAAGAGAATGCAATTATTAGGAGAAAACAAGCATATTCGAAATTTTAATTATTATTATTATAATCCCTATACATGTTTCAAGATTGACAAGTTAATGTCGCAAAATATGGCATGGGAAGCTCGATTACTATTATTATTATACGTTCCCGTAAATTTTGATTAAACATTTTTCATGTGACACGATCGGTGAAAAAAAGGTGTCAAAGAGCTGTTGCGGTTGACTAGTTTTGATGATGTGCTATTATTAAGGAAATAAATGCACCGATACAGGGACGGGAAGATTATTAAACCAAAATAATATAAAACCGGTACGATGCTATACAGTTTGTAAAGTAGAAATTATATGCCAGCGTAGACTTCATGTATACACAGTAAAGGAGATGATACGCTGGAGAGTGTATGAGTTCATAGGTAGATGTATTCCTCGTTAAATAACAAACAATATGGCAAACTCAAAGATGTTAGACTATATTTTCATCCACCCTCTGTATAAGTACAAGAAGGAATTGCCACTTGCCGGTGAGCCATAAAAATATCATTTGGTTCACTTGCCCAGAATCCTGTCATCAGTTGATCAGGAACAACTTTTAACTCTCACACGTGGATAAACAAAAAATATTCCCCGCGACTTTGATCACTTTTCCGGCACGGCGTCGTAAACTTTTTTTCAAACTATATGTTATTGAGCTTCCTTATGGATACTATTTGGTCATACGTGTACAGATTTAAGACTAGAGAGCTTTTCCAAATCATTAGTGATGTACAGCCGTTGTTGCTTTTTCGTATCTCTAGTGCTTACTCCTCTTACACATGTATGTATACATAGACTTGCTCTGGTCTCGTGTCCATGATATACAAAAAACGGTACTGCAGACTACTGGATTGGTGATAAATTGCATAAGTAAAACTTTCAATGGAGATGCATGTAATTTGTTGTTGACACACACATGGCCACGCTTTCTGAATTGTACTCATTGCACTTTCTACGCATTCATTCATACGTGCACAGTGCACACGGACTTCTAAGTTAGAAGTTCTAACACACAATTGGACTAGATTTACAGAAAGAAAGAGAAAAAAAGAACTCTGGGATATCCCGTGCATGTTTTGGGAGATTAGTGTGTAAAATTTAAATACATAAAACCTAAAGCAGTCAATACAACAAAAATGGTGAAATTACTAATTTCGTTACAGTTCTGACTAGTATGTATAATTATTTATTGAGAGTGCCCCCATGAGCCAGTGTTTAGAATTTGGAAATGATAAAGTAATATTACTCAAGTTAACAATAGGGGTATTCATTTTTTCTCTGCTCGCGTTGTAGCGCAAAGTTCGCTTCGCTTTGAAACGCCCTGTTGTCCA
>JAIUND010003515.1:0-15560 GCA_034699125.1 Gisinianus flammeolus
GTTGATTCTTCCAGTTCTCCTCCTCCAGGGCTACTTGCAGTTGCAGTGACCCTCACAGACTCTGTACTTGATTCAGCCATTTCTTCTGTCGTCGTATTTAGTTTAGTTGTTGTCTTTGTAGTCGCAGTTGCTGTTGTATCTGATGCAGTTTCTTCAGTAGTTGTTGTATATTGTTCAGTAGTTGTGGGCTGATTTTGTGTTGTCGTGGTATTTCTGGTTGTCGCTGGGGGTCTCCAAGTTGTGGTCTGAGGAATTATAACATTGCAATCACAGTACAACCGCGTTGAGTATGACCAGGGATCTTTAATAATATGAAACAACAATATATAGTAATTATGGATTTATGGACGATTCTCTATAGAGACATATAGATACAAAATGACATTATGTTATGTCAACTCACCTAGCATTGAACTTGTGGAGGTTTCATAGCAGTAAATCGGAATGAAAGGTCTCAACATAATCGAGTCAACCAAGACGAAATCTCCATCTTCAGGTAAATCCACTTCAAATGTAATCTGTACATGGAAATTGTTGAATTAATACAAAACTAAAATACCTCATATAATAATCGTATAATAACAAACACGGAATGATTTTGATTTTGGATGCCAAAACTCACAGTGCTAGTGTCATTAATGTACAACCTCAACGTTGTCCACTCCGTTTCATTTCCGTTTTCACCCTCCAACTCCAAGGCATCCTCAAATTCCTCGTAGTATTCTCCAGTGCCCATGGAATTTGTTATGACTACTTCGAGTGAGTCATCCTCTCCGGTGAAGATGAGTAAACTGCTGGAGCCATTCAAGTAAAAAGTTAATTCTAAATAATTATACAGTTGACCAGTTGAATCAGTGAAGTTAATCGTCGGTCGTTTTTCTTCCATGGACTCATTTGAATCTGATTGGGTTGTAAATGGGAATGTCGCTTCATAATTCGTCCTGTTGAGAGCCAACCAAATCCCGGATGAATTGTAAAATGGAGAAAGGTCAAAAACAAATGGAAGAATCCCCAACTGTTCAAGATATGATGATGTATTGTAGTAGAGAAATAAGCTCAAGTCCCACTTATCCAAAGGATTTATCCACAGGTCTGCAGTCGTCTCCAGTATTTTGTCTTTCGCTTCACATTTTGTGCAATAATTTTTGCATTCTAAAGGGAAAGTACATAAAACAAAAACGTGTTTCCTTTTTATTATGCATCCAATCATTTTCTTGAATATGCGTATTTCGTACTTAAATTAATTTAATTAAGTAAACCAGGTTCAACGGTGGTTGTTCTCGGTGTGTTTGGTGGGTTTGTGACGCCGGCATCCGTCGCAGTAATCGAGTCAATTAAAATGAAATCTCCGGCCTTGGTCGTATTCAGCACAATGCCAAACTATACAAATAACATTTTTTTGCATGCACATCAAAATGGAAAATTTCAAATTCATATACAATCAAATCAAATTACCCGACGTAGGCCGGTAACACCAGGGACATCACTGAGTTTTACGGTAGCTTCTTGAAATCCGGGTGGACAATAAAATTCTTCACACTCGTTCACGACTCGTTCTATCATTCCGGTACTGTTGTGCACTTCAAACGAGCAATTGCCACTCATGTAATATTTAACGCCGATGTTCATGAAAGCTTGCTGACCACTGTAATTAAATAATGGTGGATTCAGTCCAAATTCAGGTGGAATGTCTTGATAAAATAACGCCCAAATCCCGGTAGCGTTGCTGAATTGATCCCAGTCTGTTTCCGGAGTTTCCGTGTAATTGACATGTGCGAATTTTTCCAGGTCGGAACTCTTGTTCACATATTCAAACCATTGCTTAATAACGCTCCAGCCGTTCCTGCCGCCCAAAGCCAGGTCACTCTCTACGTCTAATTGAGAGTCTGATTCATCACCCAAAAGTGAAGTACCCGCTTTTAAATCGGCCGGTTTCTTCTCCTCAGAAGTTGGACGGAAGATTTCTGCATATATAAAGAGTCACTGTTAAAAAATTAACAGCATTACCGAAGTAAAAATTCGTTTGTATTTATTCAAATGATTACCTGCGCCTTCGATGGAAGCACAATTGGAAATTGAAATCTCTATAAAAGTAAAGATCAAGGCAGTGAAACAACTTAGCAGATTTTTCCAATGCATATTTGCAAATGTGAATCCTTTCGGAACTTGAGACAAAAGAATTGTGAATTGTAATTGTATGAGTGCTCTTTAATTATATTAAAAAATAATTGGGAATTCCCGTATCCCTGTACATACAATGTACAGTTTATCTACATAAAAAGAACGTCAACTTAATCGCAATTAAAATAATTCACTTGTGATCCGATTGCACCAATTCCAATGAAATTGACTGTTTTGATGTTTTGTTATTGCATCCTTCCAATCTTTTGAACTTGTAAAAAATGTAATCATTTCAAATTCAAGTACCGTGGAAAATTCACATCTTGCATTTCTCTCACTCTCTTTTCCATAAATTTTAACATCTGGTAATTAATTAATTGAGACTGCCAATTATTTTATAAAACTCATGATTGATACATTTTGGTTTGTGGCTGTGAGAAATTCCCCGGCTGTGTGCATCCAAGTGGAATCCAAATTGAAAATTGACGAGTGACCTTGCATTTTGTATACACTATGAGAAAAACGAGCTGCCTACAAAGATAATTCGACTACTGCTAAATGAAAACCCAATTCTGTAAATTCATGTAAGTACGAATGCTATATTTGAATCCAGTCGGGTCAAAGTTCAAAGTTCAAAAATGAAAATTTATTATTATTATTATTAACCTTTATGTTTTCATTGCAATTTGGGGGAGAACAAAATTAAAAAAGAGACATTAATTAGCTGAAACAGAGCACACATAAATGCAAAATAAGGAGGTAAGCACACAAAAAATTTGTAAGGGAGCTTTTATTTGGATCAGGTGTCGTTTTTTTAGTTGTTCGTTCAGTCCATTCGGTAGTGGACTCCGGGCTTTTTGTAGTGGTCGTTGAAGTAGTTCTCGTCGCTGGGGGTCTCCAAGTTGTCGTTTTGGTTGTTGTTGTTGTGGTGGTGGTGGTGGGAAGCAAATCACAATCACAGTACAATGGCGTTGAATATGACCAGGGATCTGCATGAAACAACAATACATATTTATACATATGTAATAATTGTGGATTTTCATGGACGATTCTCTATGCAAAATGACATGATGATAGGTCAACTCACCCTCACTAGTTGAAGTTAACCAGCTCTCGTCGTCACCATCGCTATCCGTAGTCGAATCTGGCATTGAACTTGTGGAGGTTTCATAGCAGTAAATCGGAATGAAAGGTCTCAACATAATCGAGTCAACCAAGACGAAATCTCCATCTTCAGGTAAATCCACTTCAAATGTAATCTGTACATGGAAATTGTTGAATTAATACAAAACTAAAATACCTCATATAATAATCGTATAATAACAAACACGGAATGATTTTGATTTTGGATGCCAAAACTCACAGTGCTAGTGTCATTAATGTACAACCTCAACGTTGTCCACTCCGTTTCATTTCCGTTTTCACCCTCCAACTCCAAGGCATCCTCAAATTCCTCGTAGTATTCTCCAGTGCCCATGGAATTTGTTATGACTACTTCGAGTGAGTCATCCTCTCCGGTGAAGATGAGTAAACTGCTGGAGCCATTCAAGTAAAAAGTTAATTCTAAATAATTATACAGTTGACCAGTTGAATCAGTGAAGTTAATCGTCGGTCGTTTTTCTTCCATGGACTCATTTGAATCTGATTGGGTTGTAAATGGGAATGTCGCTTCATAATTCGTCCTGTTGAGAGCCAACCAAATCCCGGATGAATTGTAAAATGGAGAAAGGTCAAAAACAAATGGAAGAATCCCCAACTGTTCAAGATATGATGATGTATTGTAGTAGAGAAATAAGCTCAAGTCCCACTTATCCAAAGGATTTATCCACAGGTCTGCAGTCGTCTCCAGTATTTTGTCTTTCGCTTCACATTTTGTGCAATAATTTTTGCATTCTAAAGGGAAAGTACATAAAACAAAAACGTGTTTCCTTTTTATTATGCATCCAATCATTTTCTTGAATATGCGTATTTCGTACTTAAATTAATTTAATTAAGTAAACCAGGTTCAACGGTGGTTGTTCTCGGTGTGTTTGGTGGGTTTGTGACGCCGGCATCCGTCGCAGTAATCGAGTCAATTAAAATGAAATCTCCGGCCTTGGTCGTATTCAGCACAATGCCAAACTATACAAATAACATTTTTTTGCATGCACATCAAAATGGAAAATTTCAAATTCATATACAATCAAATCAAATTACCCGACGTAGGCCGGTAACACCAGGGACATCACTGAGTTTTACGGTAGCTTCTTGAAATCCGGGTGGACAATAAAATTCTTCACACTCGTTCACGACTCGTTCTATCATTCCGGTACTGTTGTGCACTTCAAACGAGCAATTGCCACTCATGTAATATTTAACGCCGATGTTCATGAAAGCTTGCTGACCACTGTAATTAAATAATGGTGGATTCAGTCCAAATTCAGGTGGAATGTCTTGATAAAATAACGCCCAAATCCCGGTAGCGTTGCTGAATTGATCCCAGTCTGTTTCCGGAGTTTCCGTGTAATTGACATGTGCGAATTTTTCCAGGTCGGAACTCTTGTTCACATATTCAAACCATGGCTGAATAACGCTCCAGCCGGTGAAACCCAGGTCACTCTGTACGTCTAATTGAAAGTCGGTTTCATTACCCAAACGAGAATAATCCAATACAATGTCATCGTATTCTGGAATTGTGTATGCAAAAGAGAACTGGGCTACCGCTAAAGCTAAAGAAATTACTAATATGTACATTTTGTTGGAAGTAAAATAAAAAAATGATGAATACAGTAAGTGACTGGCAAAATAATAAAAAGTTGAATAAGGATTTCAACCTGAAAATGAGCCTGAATTGTATATACAAAATAAAACTGACTATTTTATGCCTTATCAGTCAATCATAATCTCGTGGGAATCTCGACAAATGTCCGTCTAGATATTCAATTAAAATTATTACTACATTGTCAATGTTAATGAAATGCATGTGGAAACTGTCAATCTCAATCTAATTGATATTTATATAGATAATAATAAAAAGGCGTTTTTATTTCATTTGAAATGATTAAGTACTGCTAACTACTATACAATATGAATATCCCAAAAATAATATAAATACCTACTTACATTACCTACGTAGATTAGGAAATGCACTGTCAATATAGTAATAATTCAAATAATAATAATCATAGTAATAATAATAATAGTATTTATCATTTACATGTAAAAAACGAAGAAAAAAATAGGCTCATGCAATAGAAATTTTCATTCATAGAATTAGAATATTCAATATATGTAATAATATATAATATATTTAAATATTTATATATATTCTCGGGCTCATAATTATTCAGAGTCGCTTTCATTCGCATGACGAGCTTTGACATGTCGCTTAAGAATATTTGAAGTATAATAAGATTTGGGGCATTTTGTGCAAGGAAAAGGCTTGGTCCATGCATGAGCTTGAGTTACGTGGGTCATGAATTCCTCTCGTGAATCAAATGACTTATTATCACATGAATTACACGTAAATTGAAGCTTTTTGTCATGTTCATCCGAGAGCTCATCAAAACTTGAATTATGAGCAGAGTCATTTCCAGATCCATTTGGATTTGAAGAATTTTGTTGACTGAAATTAGCTAGAACTTTGGGGTCCTTCGCATGAGTTTTTAGATGAGTACGAAATTCTTGCCACCAACGAAATTTACTGTCACAGATATTACAACTGTACTCCTCACCGATACCATCACTGGAAAGTTCCGAATTCTTTTTCACATTTGCATTCGTCCCCTTCTTTTTGATTGGTTTAACTTTTGATTTTGCTGCTGCTGGTTTGGGTTTTGATTTGGATGCAGTGGTTGAGTTTGGAGATGGTTTTGAATCATCCAGTTTAGATTTTGAGCCTGACTTGGCATGAACTTTCTCATGCTGATGTAGATGACCAATAGAAAAAAATTTACGTAGACAAACGGAGCACTCTGGTAAAGATTTTGATTTGCTTTTGCTGGTCGTGGACGTGGACGGGCTACTTTTCCGTGCTGGAGGAGTTGATACTTGGCTGCCACTTGGGGTTGGTGATGTGACTTTAGCTTTGATCCTGTCAAAGGGATCAATACTTTTAAGTGGTGATTCACCATTTTTTGTGGGTGTAGATTTAATTGTCGTTTCTGACGACGATACTTTATCCTCATTCTCATGAACTTTCATATGTCGTCGTAGAGAATTTTTTTGATGATATCCTTTGGGACATAATTCACACGGATACGGCAATACAGATTTCTTAATTTTAACTATACTATTGGTAGACTTTTCATCTTGTTTTTTGGTTGTTTGTGCATTAACATCCTCAACTTTCAAACTTGACTCGGGACCATTTCCTTTCTTTTTTAATTTTTTCTTTCCTCTTTTCAGTAGTATTTCCTCCAGTGTGAGAGAATCATTATTATCGTTACTACTCGAGGATACATTATTATCCTCATCATCATCTTCCTTATTATCCAGATTAAAGTTGGAACTACTTTTAGGTGAAGAAACTTTTGTCGTCGTCGTCGTCTTCTTTTTCTTCTTTTCTGGTTCAGGCGATACAGTTTTATTCGTAAGAATTCGGTCCACTTCGTCATCATCCTCCAATGACTTTCGTTTATTTGTAGATAATGTTGATGCTGATGTTAAATTTGGATCATCGATTGATGTAGAGAGAATTTGTTTTTCACTTTTCCGATGATGAGAGGCAGAAGATGTCACAGAATGGATGGAGGATGTGGACGAACATTTTGAAGAGCCATCCAGAAGCTCTAAAAGCTTTTGACCTATAATAATAAATAATAAATAATAATTCATATTACATAACCTGCATCTACCAATCACAAAACTTTTATGATGTACATTTTATTAATATAAAATAATAATATTAATAATAATAATAATATTTTAAAGGAGTTGTATTTACATAATTTGACTGATTCTTGCTCTGGACGATTTGCTGTTTCATTTTGGACAATCTCTTCTAAATTTAAACCAACACCTCCTTTTGGAATTTCTTTTGGGGTTTCTTCAATAACTAAGTGCAACCAAACAATACACAAATTCAATTAACAACTTTTGTTTTTAAATTCTAATAACAAATGAGGATTTCGTTTAATTTATCATGATTGTGTGATTTTGCAATATGGAATATATTACCCGTCAATTTCTCTTCTAGCTCTCGAATCCTCTCATTACCACGTTTCACTTTATCCTTCAAACTCCTAAGCTTTTTGTCCACTCGTGAGAATTTTTTATCATCTGAAATAAAACAATGCACATTGTTACATAACGTGTTGATAATATTATCATGGATTTCTAAAAAACCCCATACACCATATTAAATTCACATCAACGCTTTTTGTTGTAATACAGTACACAGTAAGACTACAATAATACTATACTAATTAACTAAAACATTTCAAATACTAAATATGTAAAAGACTTACAGGCTTCAATGAAATTTTCTTGATTAGTTTGAGCCTCTTCAAACTTTTCTTCCCAAAATTGTATCAACTCATCCAAATTTTGTACTTGAGCTTGAAGATTCAATTTTTTGACGGTGGACTCGGAATTAGTTTTATTTACTTCCTTGGACGACATTGTTCCCTTTGTCAGCTATCAAATTGTCTACAATTCTCACTAAATGCCTACTAAATTATAATCATAATTAATTAAAATGATGTCCAAACAATTCTAAAAAATTCCAAACAAAATTAAACACGACTCGAGTTTAAATCCGGCCACAAACCCGCATTTTCGTAATAAAGGATGACTTTTTCCATGACTGTATTTTCTCCCCTCAACGTTTTTTTACAATAATTTTTAAATTTTTTTTTATTCAATATTCCATTTTTTAATTGCAATGTTAAATGCTGAATCGAAACTATACTACTAATTATTATTATTACATTTGTAAATTTTGGTAAAAAATGTGGATTCATTCATTTCATATTGATAATATTTATTAGGAAATGAGGAATTGGGAATTGAGAATTTATCGTCTGCACTCGCTTTGACTTTGGAGTTCTTTCTTCCAAGCAATTTTGACAAATAATTTGTAATCAATTTGTTTGTAGACCATCCTCATTTTCTCCTCCATGATCCTCCTCCAATCCTCCTCTAATATTTTATTTATTTCCTTCATTTTATCATTCCTTTGTTTTTCTCTTTCGCATCTCCCATCTTTGAGATATGTCGACTTTCCTTTAGTTTTCGTCGACATTGTAGTCGCTGCTGCAGATGCGGCGGATGTCAATGTGTCTTGAAAGTTTGAAAACCCTTCAAAGTATATATAGAACAATCATATAAAAATTCTCGTAATCATACCTCAACTATCTTGATTGATATTTGATAGTAATAGCAATAACAATAATATTATAAAAATTCAAAGTTTATACCAGCTGGAATTGCAATTCCCATCTTTCGAAGTCCTTTAAATCCGTTTGCATCGTAAACCGTCCGAGTCTCCGGCTTTTTAAGAATCTCATGGGCAAAAATGAGGTATGCAAACTGACAATCGGACAAATTGTAACGTCATTATCATTAGCATATGAGATTTAAAAATACATTTTAAAATACATTTTAAAATATTCAAGTATATTATATAATATAGTTTGTGCTTTTTTTCTTTTTTTACCCGTTCATTGATGGCTTTCCAGTGCGGATGACTCATATTTCGATCAGGGCTCATTTCCTGTGCAATTTTATGGAAGGATTTCCGGATTGTAAAAAAAGTAGCCGTCACAGGGATTTCTAGCACTTCATACAGAGAAATGTGCCTCACTTTCGGCACTTTCGCCTTATTAACATTCGAATCTTCCATATTTTATTCTCTTTTTTTTTCTTGCGGAATCTCAATATAGAAATATTTCACTTTCACTTCTTTCTCTCCTCTTTTAATCGCTCCGGCTTCCTCTTGATTCTATATATACAGAAAGATACAAAAAAATCCAAATGACTGCATGTGTATAAAAAATCACAGAAATCCCAACTTGTTTTATCAATAGTACACCTTTTCGAGTCCTTCTTCGTCAGCCTTGTTAATAATTGCATTGAGATTTATGGGAATTCATGGTACACAACACACAGATCACGGAATTCCAATCCTTCAATCTCCAAACAAAACTTAAAAAAAAACTCAGACAAACATGATGTTATATATATCTGTATATATTGGACGAAGGGGGAAAAGTATGCAACGTTCTCATTGTCGACTTCCGGGTGAATGCAACAACATACATACAAACAACCGAAATGCTTGTGAAATGAAACCTAAAACCGTGAACGGGGAAACCCAGTATAAAATACATAGGTATTTATATATCGTAGATAAGCATTGGGAAAATTCCCGATAAGTTTGCATTACAAACGACAAACTTATCAGTTCCACAGTTCCAGTTTTGTTGTTGATGTATTGAGCGGTCTCTCGCTTCGCTCTCTCATTTATGAAGTGTACATATGAATACAGAATACAGAATACATACCTATACACATTTTCATATTGGATATTTCCTGTCTCCCCATACAAATGCAAGAGGAAAAGGAGTGAATTCGGGGTCCGCGAGTAATAAAGTGGAATGGAATTTCTATATAGATTTTTTTCGGGGGAGAAAATAAACATGCAGGTTCATATGTAGCTTTTTTACTTTACTTCACATAAGATACTTTTGCTATGTACACAACCGAACCAGAAACACAGAAGACAGAAACAGAATTTCCTTCTCTTTCTTTTCTCGTCAAACTATAAACTTTCCATTTCTATTGTCATTAGAAATTGGAATCAGAATCTATAAGAGGCATAGAATCTCCAGTGTCTATATATGTACGTAAAATAAATAAAATTACAATGAAAAAGTGAGAGTTGTGTTGCTCCAGCTTCCTGGTTCTGGTTCTGGTTCCCAATTCTCACTTTTCTCACATGTTCATACTGAATTTCCTTTTCTTTTGTATAGATACTATATGTATAATATGTATATGAAATGAGTATAAGAATGTGCAATTTAATGTGGGTGATCAAGTGCATGGATTTTGTATTGATTTCCCTGTATAAAAATTGTACTACATTTAATATGTACGAACACATTCTCACATTTCCCTTAACAATAAGTATTCCAACTGATTTTTCCTAACCACAACACAATGGAATATGGAAATGGAACATTCTCTTCATTTCATTTCATCGAATGCTAACGGATACTTCTGATTTACTTGACTTCAATTCCAATGTATATCTACAGATGAATAATGTTTATTTGTTATTGTTATTTGTCTTATCTGCTGCACTCTGAACTTATTTTCATTAAAATGTGAAATGTGGATTTGATTTTAAACCCAAGTCCAAATGATTCAATCCCAATTTGTTCACTTGATGTAGAAATATACAGATTTAATTCTCAGCTCTGACTCTCTGTGACTTTTCTTGTTATTACTGCGACGAAATTTCAAGAAAGTTCGATACATATAAGTAGTACAAGCGAGAAAGAAGAAGAAGAAGACTCTAACAGCGTAATATACCATTTTTTGTTCCCTCTTTTGCTCTCTCACAGGCTTCGAGCTTCGAGAACTCGAGTTTAAAGTTGAGGCTTACGCATAATATGATGCGAATGGCAGAAAAGTCGAAAGGAACGGTCCACAGTTCCACGCGGTTCATGCATCTTAAATTGGTAATGCATGAACAAAATCGTAACTGCGTATATACAAAATCAGGTTTAATAAACAATCTTTTTTTGGTGGGCTCATCTCCTCAAAAATTACGTCTTAAGTTTGTTCATTTGTTCATTTGAAGACTGATGGTTGACTTGCTCCCTTCACAATTCACAATTCATAATTCACAACAACAAACAAGAGAAGTCTGCACACTGGAGATTTGGAATTTCAGGGATTTTAAATTTTAAATAGATTTTTGAATTTGATTTTGAATTTGAATTTGAATTTGAACGGTTTTACAAATAACACACTACGATTTACAACAGTAAATCTACAATATGTTGCGAACGATATTGATTTTGGTTGTATTAATCAGTTCTTGCTATTTGAACTGTTGCGGAGCGTCCTTTGATTTATATGATTGTCCAAGAAATCCATGGAATTTCAAGCCACCAATCATGACCTGGACCACTTCCTCCAGTTTCATTGGTGTGCGGAATAAAAATACTCTGGTTTTCCAACGATCTGGTGGTTATGCGTATATGAAGTGTGAGGCTCCATACCCCATCGAACTCATCTATGATGACGACGAGGTAAGAACAAGAACACCACATTTATTTTTAGTACCTAAATCATCAATTTAAATGACAAAACTATACCTAAAACCAATAAAATTCTACGATATAATATAATAATATGGAAATTATAAAGGGGAAGAATTATCGAGATGGGACGACCTATCGAACCTTCAATGATTTCTACAATACATCCACCTACACTTTCACTCTCCTCAAAACATTGTACGTGGACTCGATTCACATTGCACCGTACTATCGATGTCAAGCCGTGGGGAATCCATGTTTGCAACAAACTGCATCTTACTCGGTCATCCCAGAGACCAATGAAGACATCATTACGACGACCACCCACGAAGGTACATTCAAAATCTCAAACTCTATTCCACAGCTGTGGGGATCAATCGATAATTTGATTACAATTATGTAAATTATTCTTATTTGTTTGGTAGAAATGTCCCCACCGGTGGACTCCATGTTGTCCATTTATCCACTCCAAAATCGTGCATGTGAAGCCATTTTCTACTATGAGAAAGTCAAGCAGGATTTCCCAAGGTATTTATTCCGTTGTGAGTTGAATGATGGGCGAGGGACTTCCGGTCATATTCACATGCACGAGTGTCAAGCCTCCGTTTTTGGATGCAACAGTCTCTTTCGAAATCGAAAACAGGTAGGAAATATATAGAAAACAAAATAAATAGAGGTTTCTGAGTGAATTTCTTGTCATTGTCATTGTCATTTTGGTCATTTTTTTTAAAATTATGTAGCCCAAGAATTGTTGGAGGCCGTACATAAAATATCAGACGTGTCAGAATTGTACTGCGACTCCGTATGAACTCCCTTTTGTGGCCACTTGCTCCGGGAAAATCAATGGTGGAATGACACACACGACTCTCGGCAGCTTTGCCACCTTTTCTGTGAGGCGAGGGAATGAAATCCCACAAATTTGTACGTAAACAATCTCTCTCTGCCGCCGCATATATTTAATTTAAATAAAATTGCGTCCGTTTGTGAAAGTGTGTGAATTGTGAATGGATTGATTTTTTTTTCTCGTTTACTATATATGTGAAATGTGAACAGATTTTGATGAGGCGGAAGTGGAACCGTCCAAGATGATGTACATGGAGGAATTTGATGAGACACAATATTTGGACTCGACAATCGAAGTGACGTGTCATCTGTCCAAATATTATGGATCCATCCCCATTACTTTTGCCGTCGAGTATGAAGGCGAAGATGGGATTCAATTGCTCTCCCTTCCCAGTAAATAAAATATACATTCAGTAATATAAATATCTTTGAGGAAGAGGAGAAAAGTGTTAAATATGTTGAATGTTTGTGTGGGATTTTCCAGCCATTTCCAGTACTTTGTACTGGAGAACCATCAAATTGAATATGGACAAAATCACATTGCGGAGAGTTTACTGTTTTGCTGGAGTTCAGAGAACTTATGACTGGATAAATGCGTCCCGGCCCATTCATGTCTTAGGTAAATTTTTTAATTAAAAAACTTCCCTCCTCCAACAAACACAAACATTTAAGACAGTTAAAGAATTAAACTATACAGATAGAATTCTGCGCATGGATTTTAGAACGTTTGTATATAATTTATAATTGACTATAATAGATCCACGAGAGCCGGAGATTCCACAGATCATTTTTGAGCATCCACATTATGATTTGAATTTCATGGGGCATAAAAAATCGGATGGATTTCACAGGGAATATGAATTTGAAATGAATTCTTATAATAAATCCATTTGGTGTCAGAGCACTGGCTATCCAGTCCCCACAATCACATGGTCTCACAACAATAAGGTTCGTTCAATCATTCAAACGCATTCAATATAATTTAGCATCAAATTTGGACAATATGTATATAGAATTATTTCTATTCGTATATTTTTGTGTGAAATTGTGTGTGAAATTTTGTATATGCACAGGATGTGAAAGAGACGGCCGGTGGAGTTTCAAATGCGACTTACCGCTGGAGTAAAATCACTTTCCCAACCGTGAATTCATCAGTTGCTGGAACTTGGATTTGTACAGCGGAAAACATCGTGGGGAATTTCTTTGCCAATATTTTCGTGAACGTCACAGGTGCAGATTTCCACATTCCCAACATATTTTAATTAACTATAATTATAATTCCTTTCATTTTATCTGTGTATCAAGTACTATTGAGTATTAATGTATAGAAAATGATTGCAAGTTCTTTCTCATCCAATTTGTTTTATTGTTATGTTGAAAACGCTGTAGAAAAGTCACATTGCAAACATGAGGAGATGATGATGATGGGCGAGACTCGTTTCACAGGGATGTCGGATTTTTTGAGCAAATTCTATACGATGGTCTCATCCAAATTGGATGCACTCGTGGGCGTGGAGAATCGTCGACTTCATGTCGAAGAAAACATGATGGAAATGGAAGTTAGTAAGAAGAGTCGAAGAACGCTCTACTAAAAACAACTCCCCATCAAAGTTTGTGTTTGCGGTGAATCATTTAATCACATTTAATTACTGTCAGATTGCTGAATTTCCTCATTTTCGTTTTAGTTTCTAGCATTATTTATCGCTTATCGTTTAGTACACAAAAAAAGTGAATAGTTGAAGTCAAATTACTGCAACACGTGCGTGTTTTCCATAGAGAGATTAAGATTAAACAGAAACAGACTTAATATTAATATTAATATTATAATACAATTTAATTACAGACTGTATAGAAAAAAAGACTGTCGAATTTCATGTTTTCAGTAAAAATCAAGTCGATCTATCATATTTTGTTTATGATTAGCTCTCATTTTCTACTGTCAGACGAAATAACAACAAATCTAATCAATTTTGTGTGTAAATATAGATGCGAATATTGCAAATTGCGAGTACATTTACTTAATTATATGTACATCATATGGGAAAATATGGGGATAATCTGTATAGCTGTATTGTAATTACTATATTACATTACACTTTGCAGATTAGATTGTACACTATTTATATTATTATTATTATTACTATACATATATATTTATTTTTTATAAAATTTTAATTTCGTATATATGTGTCAATGTCGAAATGTGTCGAAGAGAAATAATAATAATAAACTGACAGCTTGTTTTTATATACAACCTCGCAAAAATCCATTCATTTTCCATTTCATTTTGCCACAGTCGAGTGCATGTTGTTTATCAAACTTTTACATTCTTGATTAATTAAAAATCAACTGAAAATTTCTAAAACTTGACAAAAGGTAATTCGAAATTCAAAATATGTAGATCTACGTATTAGCATATTTCAATTAATTCGTAATTTATGCGTAAAATTGAGCAATTGAAATTGTGTTCATTTTTTCCCCAGAAAAATATTCCTCATATAACAAAATACAAAATGTCAAAGACCAAAAACTTGATTGTGCTATTATTGGCCGCGTTCGATTTGGGATTCGTCAACTCTGCAGATCCAGTGGAATTTAAAATGAGAGCATCGTAAGTCGAGAAATTATAATCGTAAATTTAAAATATATGTGGAGAGGGATTTTAAAGAAAAATATTTTAATATATGTTGTGAATCACAACTTTTGTGATTGATAGGGATTTGCCGGATTTTGACCCCTTTGGAGGCGCCCCAGATGCCTATGTGATCCTTTCCTATGCTTTTGGACAAAGTGAAAATTACACGCTGGTCGGTCAAACTTCAGCTCCAGTCGACAACTCAAATCCGGATTGGCCAGAGACGTTCAAAATTGATTACGTTGCTGGGACTTCACAGAAACTAAAATTAGAATTTTGGGATGAAGACACGATCGATGGAGATGATAAAATGACGACCATCACTTTCTTCTTATCCGAATTACGGTTTGCGAATGGGACAGTGGACAAGCCACTGAGTCCTCCTTTGGACAGTGGCGTGTTGACCCTGGAAAATCTGACCAAGTACAATCAAACTCAAGTACAAACAGCAGCAGATGAAGTCCCCGAGAAAATCAGAGAGTTTTACAAGAATTCGTAGACTATATTCCAAATATTAAAAATACTTTGTCATCTAAATAAGACATTTTTATAAGCCAATAAAAAAGTGTAGAAAATTAAAGGTATTGAAATGGGTACAATTCATTTGCATTTTCATACATATGGAGGAGAGCGGGATAAAAATGACCACGGGGTAAAAATGACCACCGACGTTTTTTACATTTTTAACAAAAACAAAAACGTTTTACGTCATT
>JAIUND010003516.1:0-15547 GCA_034699125.1 Gisinianus flammeolus
GTTGACCTGCTCTGGAGGTCAAAGTATTAGAGATGGAGCTTTGGGTCAAGGGACATTATTGTAGAGCAGGTCATGAGAGACAATAATGTCGCTTGACCCAAAGCTCCATCTCTAATACTTTGACCTCCAGAGCAGGTCAAATCCGATCAAACAAAATTAAGGAAAAAAATCATAGTTCGTTTTTGAACTTAACAGACGATATATACTTGTTGAACTCCCCTCACAACTTGAATTTTCCCGCTTTCTAAATTTCACATCCATCCAACATTTATTTGAATTTCCCGCCAAAAGGGACAACGTTTTTAAAACGTTTATTTAAATTTCCCGCCAAAAGAGACAAAACGTTTTTGAAACGTTTATTTGAATTTCCCGCCATTCGATTCCACAGAGGATTTGGGTTTGCGTGAAGTTGGGGAGTTTAGTCCCGGCAGATGGATGCACTCGTATGAAATCAACAATGCGTAGGTATACATCATTCAAAGTTTCCACTCGTACATTCTCGTTGTATATGGGGAGATGGCGATTATAAGTCCACCCCCTTTAAGGACCTCACCGAGAGAAATTGAGCATGAGCATTGGGTGACACTGTATGGCCTGAAGACTCAATAAAGTTATATTTGCTGTACAATATATAAATTCCATGTTTTTTAATTTTATATTTCCTGAGAGTCCCGAACGGAGAATAATACGCTGTGGAGTATATAATCAAATTTCAAAATTAAATAAATCCCACATTCATCTCACATCAGGCAATCCAAAAAGGAAACGGAAATGAATCATTTTTGGAACTGTGTTATATGTTATATAACTTATATAACAGAGAAGCGGATGGAGCGAATTTCGAATCCGACCCGATTTGTCACACGCGATTCACAATCAAAAGTCAAATCCCGCAGCTCATTCCCACACATACAATATTAAACGATATAGAACTAAAGTACTTTTGTTGAATTTTTGTGACCTTAAACACACGATCCAGCTCAACAAAACAAAACAATCAAATATGAACGAGTGTCCATTTCATATATGATTTTGATTGTATATTGTACTGGTGATGGGATTTCCTGTTTATAGTCATCCGTGTGTGTCCGGTCTTCTTTAATTTAAATCCAATTTAAACTAATCAAAATTATAAAATTAGGGTTGGGGAAACGTGAGTTTTCATTTTGTCATGTCGTCAAAATTTCCTGTGTCCAACTCCATTTGGATTTCCCATATAAAAACCTGGTCGATCCCGCTCGAGTCCTTACTTTCATTTTCATCTGTGTGTGGTTTTACGACTCTGACGTTTTCTTCGGAATTTTTTGTTTTTTGTATTAAAAAAAAATTTAATTTGATTTTGTCTATATAGAGAGATGGCGCGGGACTTGAAAACACTGTCCGTCATCCTTCTGGTACAACTCCTGGCCTTGGCTTTTCTTGTCTCGGGTATACATTTCCATAATATATATATTAGTACGTCTTAATTTTAATTTATTTTGGCAAATGTATGCGGATGTGGATAATATTCGGATTTGTGTGTGGGTTCTTGTACGGGTATATATATATATAGAGGGGGAGAGTGAGCGGACTGGATGTAAATGTAGTTGGTCTGAGGGCGGCTGCAGGATTCTGGAAGGGCCCACGGCAGGCCACAAATGTAAATGTAAACAAACGTTGCGTGGGCGGACTTGCCGGGGGTACAAACGGGCATGTTCAAATACAGAGGACTGTCCCGCCGAATGTACCACCTACCAATGTTGCATGACTGGTCAAGGAAACTGCGGTGGCTACGAAAAAGAAAACACTATGTGAGTCCTCAATTCATCCACCAATATTACATATGTATACAAACATATGTATACAAATGGACATTTCCTAAATTGTAAACTATATATGTACATATGTTATTTATTGATACAGTGATCCAATCAACTAGCATGAGAAATTATAGGCTAGATGCTGATGATTTGATGACTCTATAATTTATTAAGTAAGCAGAGAGAATGAGAATCACGCGGATTCGACACAATATTCATTCTAGGTGGAATTAAATATAAAGAAGATCCTTCAGATGAATAAATAATCAATTATTTCTGGGATTACTAAATAATAATAATAATAATATTTATTTACTCGTTGATTTATTGCCGCGCTGCTTAACATTTTCCTTATCCTAGATTTATTGTAGTTTTATATTTACAGGGAAATATATAAGTATAAATTGACATGGAGTCAATTGGGAATATTTAATAGTATTTTCTCGAGAGAAAAATACATGACCATACGATAATAAGGCTTTTGTCGTCGATGCTTGTTGCATGATAATCTTCTTGGATCATCGATTAATATACATGGATCATTTCCTGTTTTGGGGAAAATATGCAGTTGCTGTTGCTGTGCCTCGTTCATTGGTTGAATGATATCGGATGTTCATTCTTGTGGTGAAAAGCTCATATTAGTTAATGAATGACCGTTCATAATAGATAAGGATTTACTTATTGAATATGTATAAGTAAATTTGTATTGATAAGGAATTTTCCTTGCCCACGGCATATAACATGAAAAGTTCATCTTAATATTTAACTTGAATGCTTACATATGTAGAAGTGGATAGAAAAACCCGTTCAAGACGTGGATCTAGAAGCGCAGATATTTGAATTTTCCCTTTTGGCCTCTTTGGCGCCACGGCGTTTCTTATGATTTTGTAATTCGAAAAATCACAAGAAACAAATCGTCATATATTTTGTTTGAATTTAAGTAATTTTTGTAAATAAATTAATAATATTTACAATTTTTTGACAAATTTCTAACTGTTTCTATAAAATAGCCCATGTTCTTCTACATAAGAATATGCAAAAAAGTGAAAATACGTCTTGAACGGGTTATTCCATCCACTTTCTCATATAATATTTTATATGGTAGGAAAGGACACCGCAGAAAATAAGACCAAAATGTTCCCCCGTTAGAATTTGATGAAACTCGGTGGAGATGATCCCTAGGGGTCATGGAAGGTCCCTGTAAAATATTAAGAAAATCGTTGTACTCGTTTGACCTCCGGGGGTCACGAAAGTGACCAAAAGGTCAACTTGAATTTTCGAGTAAAAATGGACCAAAAAATAGCAAAAAAATCAGCAAAAAAATCTTGATCGACTTTCCGAAGAGACATTGTCAAAATCTTTAACCGCTTGACCTCCAAATGTCACGAAAGTGACCAAAAAGTCAAATATCAAAGTTACCTGAATTGTTCCGCAAAATAGCCAAACATACTCAAAATTACATCTGATCAACGTTTGTTAAGCAACTTGACCATATTTGTCACCCCTTTGACCTCTTGGACCCCTAAAAAGGTCAATTGTCAAAGTTATCCAAATTGCATCGTGTAAAGGACAAAAGTGTTTAGAATTTCAAGGTAAACAATGTTAGTAAAGTGAATTTTACAAAATACTTAGTCATTGACCTCCAGAGGTCATCATATGTAAACAATACGTTAAGCTATTTTATTCAATTCAAATGGTTTTTTGTTTACTGTATGCGACATCTGACGAGTTTGGCGCCAACTTTGAGGAAGTTTGAATTTTTTAAAGTGAGGATCGGAAGATTTTTTTTTTGTGCATTCGACGATGACGGTGAATTTTTTGTGGATTGTATTTCTTGTGTATAAAAGTGTAGAAAAGGTGTAAAAGGACAAATACGGACGACGACGGTGAATTTTTGTGTCAACCTTATTTTTTTCGTGTACAAAATGGCAAAACAAAAAGAAGTGTACAAGTATAAAAAGTGTAAAAGTGTACAAGTATAAAAAGTGTAAAACTATTAAAAACGTGTAGGGGTAAAACAAGTGGAAAAAAGTTTAAAACTGTTAAATAAATTGAAGTCTAAAAAAGTGTAAAAGTGCTAAAAAAATAATGGTCTAAAAAAATATAAAATTGTTAAAAAAATAGTGGTCTAAAACTGTTAAAAAAAGTGTAGTGTAAAAAAGTGTAAAACCGTTAAAAAAGTATAGTGCAAAAAAATTGTAAAAGTACCAAAAAAGTGTGTAGTGTAAAAAGTGGAAAACTGTTAAAAATGTGTTAAAGTGTAAAAAAAGTGTGAAAAAGTGTAAAAGTGTAAAACAAAGTGTAAGAAAATTGTAAGTGTAAAAAAGTGTAAAAAAGTGTAAGAAAAGTGTAAGTGTAAAAAAGTGTAAAAAAGTGTAAAAGTGTAAAAAAGGTGTAAAAAAAGTGTAAGAAAGTGTAAAAGTGTAAAAAGGTGTAAAAAAAGTGTAAGTGTAAAAAAAGTGTAAGAAAAATGTAAGTGTAAAAAAAGTGTAAAAAAGTGTAAAAGTGTAAAAAAAGTGTCCAAAGTTAAAAAAGTGTTAAAAATGTAAAAATTCAGATAACTGACTTTAGTGTGGGCCACACAACGATGACGGGAGTTTCAAGGTAATAGTAATAATGATATTGTTTTATATGGCATATATTTTATTATTCTTAATTTTCAATTTGATGCTTGTTCATTTTTGAAATAAATTGGACAGTTTGTCCACCTTGCGTGACCATAGTCATGGAATAAGTTGCTATTCAGAACAGGTTGCTTTGTTAATTAGAGAGTATATAGAAGTTCATAAAGGAACACAAGGTTTAGTTTTAAATGATTTCTAAGTGCAAATGTGTAGTCATAATTCAGCGTTTTAAGAGTTTTTAACAAAAGTCACGTTAATGGTTTTGAGAAAATAAATGCATTACCAAGCTGCATAGAGTATTTCAACACTATAACAGATATTCGTATTAAATTTAAGGGTTTTTGAAAACTTTTCTTATCTAAACAATTCTAGGGCAACATTTGTATTTCAAAAGGGCGTTGGATTATTTTTAATTTATACTTTAATTGGTGCATATATGCGTGATTCTTAGTTTTTGTGCTTTGTATTGGTTTTCCGGCATGCTTTAACACTTAAAAGCATTCATACGTTTTTGGTTCACTTATATCAAGTGCTTTGAAAAATAGAAATCAAACCTAAAGAGAGAAGACTCAAGAGAAGAAAGAAGATTCAAGACTCAAGAGAAGAAAGAAGATTCAAGACTCAAGAGAAGAAAGAATATTCAAGATTCAAGAGAAGAAAAAAGATTCAAGACTCAAGAAAGAAGACTCAAGACAGAAGACTGAAGACGGAAGATTCAAAGCTCAAAGACAAAGGCGTCAAATCTTCTGCAATCGAAGTGGTCCCGGTGAATTTACTATCCAGGGAGACTTGGTTGGGAATGGAACAGTAGTTCCCACCTGCCGTTAGATTGTAAGAAGAGGCGACGTCAATATTCATAATATTTCGTCAACATGTAAAGAAGACCCTCCAGTGTACCATGCCCCGTCTGAGGGAAGATATGGTACATTGGACCACTCGATGAATGACAGTGGAGGGCGGGAAGATCCCCAGAGGCCGTAATAAACGCCGCCCATAATCCACTGTCAGGAGTGTGGGCCTCTGAGGGACAGCGATGATTATGGAACCTTCCTGCTTTCCCGGGGCCGTCCGGTATCCGGCGTATGACCAACAGAGCAAGACCCACTCTGGGGAGGTCGGTTGCAACCATTCCGGTGCCCGGCCGGATGGGGTTAATCAAGATGGAGTGGCTGGGGAGGCGGCCCACCCACTTGGTCATGCGAATGCCAGCTCATCGGGTGTCGAAGACTCGACGCGCGTTGGAAGGACGACTGAGAGAAGCAGTCATAAGTTGCTGCAGACTCGATCCAATAGGACAGTGGTCGCTTCAGTAGAGGAAGAGAGAGGGGTTGTTTGTGAGCCACCAGCTGACTTAAGTGCTACTGAGTGGAGTGGGCATGAGCATCCACAGACAACCCATTGGGACAGTAGCAACTCCTCAAGATGGAGGTGCAAAAAAAGTAGCAGGTGGGATGAGTGATGCGAGTTCAAGTGGCAGTAGAGGACCGAAGAGATCGACAGGAGCAAACAGATGTGGAGAAAAAAAGACTGGAAAATAAGAGAGGACGAGGAGAAAAGGAGGGAGGGAATGGAAGAGGAGGTGGAGGAAGTGGAAAAGGATGTGATGGTGGTGAAAGTGATGAGGAAGACAATAGGTCTAGATTCGAGTGTTTTGTCTGCATGGAATTTTTTGTGTATGAAAACATGAAACGGTACACTGCGGGTATGCAAAAGTTCTGCAACACGGCAAAAGCCCTTGGAGTAGAAAATGGAGGCAATCAAAAGGACTTCACTGATTCAGATAGAGTTATTGGCTGTAATCCTATGTTAATCCCCCATTCACGTAATGTATACACTTTTGAATTAGGATTACATTTTTTTTAATCCCACGGCTTCAGGTAATTGTCAATCCCAAAGTAATCCCAAACCCGGTCAGGTGACCGGAATCCTGTGTATATTCCCCATTCTCCTAGTGTATTAGCCTTTTACTTGGGATTACCATAGATCTGAATCCAGGAGGTTAAGAAAGTCAGGAATCCCTCAGGGTTGCAGCACTTGTAATCCCAAGTACACAACATACGAAATCGTCTGGATTCAACGTAGGTGGGAATTCAAACGATTCTAATATACTAATCCCAAGTATTTAGCATACGAATTCTTCTGAATTCAAGTTATGTGGAATCCGCATAATTCCAATATATTAATCCTTAGAATCAAGTAAAGAAAATGATACCAATTAAGAATAGCGCATCCTTAGCATAAAGTAAAGGAAATCATGTAAAATCAGGTTAGAACATCCTTAGAATCAAGTAAAGGAAATCATGTCAATTTAAAATAGCACATCCTTAGAATCAAGTAAAGGAAATCATGTCAATTTAAAATAGCACATCCTTAGAATTAAGTAAAGGAAATCATGTCAACTTAGAATAGCACATCCTTAGAAGCAAGCAAAGGAAATCACGTCAATTAAGAATTGCGCATCCTTAGAATCGAGTAAAAGAAAGTTCCCTCGGAATCTTTCAGCATTTTTCTTGCATTTGTCTTTTCCTCGTTCCCTTCAAATTCCTTTACGCAATGAGTTCACGCTGTTCCGAAATTTGGAAAGGAAAATGACCAAAACAGAGTTAAAAGTAAATATATTTTAATACAGAAAATTGCACGGGTCTTTGCTCTTGCTACCAACGACAAAGTTTCTCAAAATCTTTATTCGTTCCTTAAATTAAAAATCCAAGTTATAAACGTTTTCATTAAGCACGATGTAAAGGACATTTTCTACAAAGTGTCAAGTGATTCTCTCAAAACAAACTTTATGACTATAATAAATAAATTTAAGATTTTTGTTAAAACTGACGTCGTGAAGCAAACTGTTCTATATAAATCAATGTCACAATTTTAAAATTTTAAAACGCGTATAGGTAAATTGGACGTTTTTAAATTCAACACAGAATGGAATGTAATACCCTTTATACAACAAATTAGATTAATTCTATACCTAGCATACTAGCAGGGAATGAAACAAATTTACTAAACTCTTTGTGTCTAAAATGGAAATCCAGTACAAAAACAAGCGAGATGTGCTTAAAGTGTGAAAACAAAGATATAGAAAACCGTTTCCACGTTATTTGTGATCACTACGAAATACCGAAAAAAGGATACTTCCCTGGTGACCAAGAAAATCCACTCCCACGTAGGATATTAAGCAGGAAGACCCGGGAAATAGAAAAAACCGGGTTTTTCGGATGAAAAGGGTGTTGGGGGGTGGGAGGGGTCACTAGAAGTGGCTCCTAGTGGGATTGGGTGGGGTCGGGTCACCATGGGGGTCAGCGGAGGTCAAACGTTGGACGTGGGATTTACGCGGGATGACACGGGAAAAAATTGATTTTCATTTCCCGCGTCATCCTGGGTAAATACTTACCTCGGAAATTACCCAGGATTATGGGGGATATTTGTTACCCGGGAAATATGCCGTCGAACACGGGATATTTATTTATTATCCGAAGAAAACATAGGAAATTTTGACACCGGAAAAAATGATTTTTGTATGCATTTTATACACAGGATGACCCGGGAAATTTTTACATGGGATGACGTGGGAAAAATTTAATTTGAAATGTAAAAAAAATATGAAAATTTTTTTTTACATGGCGTGTAAAAAAGGCAACAAATATATTTATTGGCCTGTGAATCCACACCCGACGGGCTTTTTATTTAAAGCAGCCCCGAGGATTCGAAGTGTGAAACGTTTAGAGAGAATTATATTCTCTTTCTTTGGTCGTTACTCCACTCGGTTAGTGCTAAAAGGCCGAGTGGATAATGCTTTTTCATGCAAGACAACGTAAAAATATTTATAACAAATTACATATATAAAATGAATTCATTTTACCAACACAATTGATTGGGATTTGGAAGAAGAATACAAATTTATTTTTATTTCACATTAAATTTTGCCCATAATTCATTTTTTCTGTATAAAAATGTATGTATATAAATTATGTATTTGTTTATTTATTTCATGCATGTCATATTAACTTATTGATAAAATTATGGAAAATAAGTGTGGTCATATTTTTAAGATAATTATTAGTGATTAAGTTCATCTTGTTGTGGCTCCAGCTGGCAATATGTACACGTCCTGAATAAACAAACAAAAAGAAAAGAAAACACTGATTAGATTTTTTACTTTTTGCAACTGTGCGTATACTTCTTACACATTATTTAGTGACAAGCGTAATTGTATTGGCTGTCAGAGATATTTACCTTTTCAATGCAAAGTAGATTTAAAGATGGTGAGCAGAAATTTCTTCTCATAAGAATTTCTACTCATATTTACTTTGCACTTGACAAATATGCTGGATGAGCCGGGTCGATATACCCGCTACTCCCTAAAAATTGAAAAAAAACAAAACAATAAATGTAGGGCATACTAGAAATATTATGTTGGTTTATCTTGAGAGAAAAACAATCATATATTTATGAGAATTTTAATTGTTATTATATAATTTTTACCTGGGTCCTTGGTCTTGTAGTATTGATTAAAGTTGGGATTCCTATGGAATTCAGTCATCTTTTTAAGAGTAGCCCCAAATGAATTATATTCATGGAGCCAACCAATGATTTTGTCAATTTGTTTGAGTTGGAGTTGAGTCCTCTGTTGGATTTGATGTAGCTTATTTTGTGGTTGTCTGCGAGCTGATTGAAGTTGAAACTTTAACTTGTGAGCGAGTTCTTCTGCATTGGCTGCAGATTTCATACGTATTACGCTAAGCTTCCAGTTGAAACAAAGCTCATGTTTGCTCATTTCATGGAACAATTCAATTTCCTCAGAGTATTTGTCAATTTGCTCCAAGTAGTAAATAGCTTTTTCAGACAGACGGATGACATCGATGTCTTCTCTGGTTTGGATCATTTCCATTTTACAGCGATTAAAATCTGCTTTGAAGATCTGACTAGCCCATCGGATTGGTTGCGTTCGTGATTCGTCAATAATCTTTGGATAGATTTTCCGGAAAAATTGGTATTCCTCTGATTTATTTGTTGGGTGAATTTCCCTTTTGACTTTTTTGATTTGGGATTTTATATTTTCCTTTAGGACTTCATCTAGTTCCATCTCATCGAAATTTTCTTTTATTGCTCTGTACTCTTCTCCTAATGTTTCTTTTTTGGTTGTCATCTCCTGGACCAGCTTGGCTTTGAAGCCAAAATGAGCAATTATGCAGTTGATTTTCATGAGTTCTTCAGCTTGGATTTGTGCAGATACGATTATATGGTAAAGATTCCACCCCATTTCATTATCCGGAAGCTGAGCTTTAAGATTCTTCCAGATGTCTTGAAAACTGAAAAATCCCCCCAGTCCTATCCTTATAGCATGGATTATGTCTGGGTTGGGTGATTTAATGAATGGCATTCCCTCAATTAATTCATTATTAGTGATAATGGATCCAACTGTGACTTCAGACATGTTGAAGAGGAGCTCGATTATAGTGAAGATTCTTTCTTTCACACGATTTTTCAATTGAATTGTTCCAGTGTCCCGGAAAATTGCATTGTACAGAGAGAATAATGCATCGTAGGTACATTGCAATCGTTCCCCAGTAGCATCACATAATTTTTGATTTCCATAGTGTTGAATGCAGATCTGAGAGAGCTTTTCTGTAGTTTTGAGTATTGACTGAATCTTTTTCCCTAATGGAAAAGATTCAGTATGTTTTAGGGAAAATTGTCCTCATTTATAGCTGCCATCATTTCATCCATTTCTAACGTGCTTTTTACTATGACATGTGTTCTATCGGGCTCATACTCTTCTTTCACTGGAATGAAGTCTTCACAATTATAATGGTTTTCTTTCAGATCATTTATTTTGGTAGCCATCGGGTCGATCATTTTGAAAATTTGGATGTGATCTTGTTTTTTTGTTGGAGTGTTTATTAATTTTCCTCTTGATTCAAAGATATCATCATGGAGGTTTAGCATTCTTTCAGCATAGTTTTCATACTCCTTCACAACCGTTTCCACTTTATCCGTGTATGGAATTCCTTTTGCTTGTGTAGCTGCTCGGAGTTCCTCAAAGTTTTTGAGGATTCTGTCTCCAGCTTCTATCAATGCATTTACACTGAGATGGGGATCAGAGTTCGGCTGGATATATGATTTTAGTTGGATTAGTTGTTGGCGAGCCAGTTTTATTTGCTCGATTCTTTCTTTATTATTATCTAGTCTTTTTTCTGCTCTTCTTTTCTTTTTGTGCATGATTTCAGGTTGTAGTCTATTTTGTTCTTCTTGAGATCATTTTATGACAGAGAGCAAGCGGGTGTCCAAATTTTACTGCCGTTTCTGTATTTCAATAGTCCTTCCATATGGTAAAACATTCTCTCTCCACATGGTTGAATTAAAATGTAAAGAGTTTTTTTCCAGAAATTTGAGAAGAGTCCACTATTTTCCGTGGCCACAAGTTGATCGAATTTTTCAGCATTTCTGGTTTTTTCCCTTATGACTTTAGCCAAGACTGAATCTTTAATTAGCATTTCCAAGGGCTCATCCAATCTCTTAGCCATTTTGAAAAGGAAATCGAGGATTACTTCAACTTTGTTTTTTGTAACTTGAAAGTTCTTCTCAGCCTTTTCATTTCCTCCCAGTAGCGCCATTATTTTGTTTTTTTTAATTTGCGGTGTGGACTTGAAATGTGGAATTGATGGCTTTCAACTTATTAGTCTTAATTGGACCTTGATGAGCGTTTCATAAAAAGCTTTTTTGAATCTTTTATTTCCAATTACTTTTTTCATGGCTTGGGCTGCTACCAAAAGATACCACACATCATTGATTGCATAAATTATTGTTCCTTTGGTGAGAGGACGGGCCGAAAAATCCGCAAAATGCCCTTTGACTTTGAAGTATTCGAATAATTTCATATTGTTTTCACTGTTGTATTTCTTCAGGTATATCTTGATAAAATTGCTGAGACTGATTTTTTGTCCATTGTATTCAATGGCGCTGATATGAAGGATTTGTGTATCAACAACATTGGTTGGGCAAATCCCATAATCGACCATAAACATGGCAATATCGTTGTTGTGGTCATGAAAATATTTGGTAATTCTTGGATTTTCCATCAACTCTTTAAAATCTGACATTATCCTATTAGTGATTCCGTAGATGTCCAAAAAATATTTGAATTTTTTTGAGGCTACTTGAATGCTAGCATTTCTCCAGACTCTGTGGGAATGGACTTTATTGCCTCTTACATTTTCTGCATCAACTGCTATTTCAGTTTGTTCATTTAAATCGTTCATCATGAAATCGGCCTTTTCATCTGAATCAACTATGATGTACTTAACTTCACTGGGGTTGAGGAAATAATAGCTCGGATTTTTTGGGGGTAATATGAAAGGTTTTTTCTTAAAAAGAACCTTCACATTTTTATAGGAGGGTAGCTCCTCATCAGTCAAAAAATTCACTCGTCTCCGGTTGTTGCTAAAATAGCTAAAGTTCGGGAATGTCATTTCCCAAGGTGAGCCTTTTTTCAATTCTCTTGCTTGCGGTGACTGTGTAGTGTATATCTTTATTTTTTTCTGGCACTTCCACAGGTTTTAAATATTCACTGTAACGGGCAATAGATGTTTTGAAATTTTGAGTGTTCATTTCCTCTTTGTCTGTTTCTTTTTTATTTTTAGGATTTTCTCTTGGCGTTGATTCTCCTGTTTTTTTTATTTTGATGATGACGCTGACGCTTGTTGAGAGGTTGTTGCTCCTCCGGCTGCTCCATTATCGTCGTCTCTGTGTTTCCCAAGAATTTTCTCAATGAAAATGCAATCAGGATCTTCAATCCATGGATCTTCAATCCATGGATCTTCTTCCTCTTTAGTCAGGTCAATTTCCAGAGCAGCTTCCGCCTCGTCCCACTCTTGATTCGGATCATAATAGTTCATGGGGAGTTCCTCATTATCCATTTGTTCTTCTTGTTGTTGTTGTGGTTGAGGTGAAGGTGGAGGAGGAGGATTTAATGAGGAGATTGCTAATGACAATTTATCTATACTAGCCGTTTTGACTTTTGGACCGGGTAAAACTGCCCCGGTTGGCTCCCATTCTTCATTGGGATCGTTAGGGTTAACATCCGCCATATAGTGGGTCAAAAATCTAGGGCTCGATGTTCTCTTTGTCCCTCTTGAGGTTGATTGTTGTTGTTGTTGTTGAGGAGCCGGGGGATTTTTATTTCTCTTTTTCTTTCTTGTTCTTTGTTTTGATTCAGAAATTAAAATGATTTCATGGTCACTCTCGTCGCTTTCGGCGCCATCTTCAACTCGAAACGGCCCCAGTGGCCCTGGATTTCTGTAGGCCCCCCAGATATCATGTTGTACAGGTGGGAGAAGAGTTGATGATGATGGTGTGACGTTTGATATAAACGGGTATGTTGTGGGAATCTCATCATCTTCATCGATTGTTACGGTCAGAATCTCCCGTTCTTCTTCTGGATTCTCAGCACTAAGAGTTTCTGATTCTCCCCTATTTGGTGGGTACATATTTCTTATCTCTTCTTCGAATGATGACAGGGAGGACTCATGAGAATCATGTCGGTAATTTGGGGGGATTTCATCCTCTGAATTTGAGCTGCTGAAGGTTCCGTGATTCGGGTTCTTGGGATTGACTCTTGATCCTTTGACACCCTTCTCTGATGCCTTCTTACACTCATGCCCGCAGTCGCCTTCTTTTTTCTTCCCGACATTTTATTCTCTAAAAGATCAAAGTTTCACTCAAGATGATTTGATCTTATATATGTACCCACTCGTCGTGATAATTTCTGGGGCTTGAGTGTGAAGTCTTGAGCTTTCTTTTCTTTCCCCGATATAGGTATATTATACAAAATAACAAATTATTTATTGATGATCTTCTTAAATCTTTAGACCATTAAAATTTTATTATTAGTATGGTGGCCTTTTCTCTTATGAAAAGCCACCATATATTTTGGTTGATGTAATAAAAATACATGTAATTATTGGAATCTTCGTGAGAGATGATTTCAGTAATAATAATAATAATAAAACCTTACGTCTTGACAATTTGCTGAGATGATTGAGAATTGTGTAGCTTTATTGCGGTCAGGATTCAGTTTTTCATCTTGCCGACTGCAGTACTTACCTGTAAAATGAAATAAAATACATGAATATAATACACTTCATCTTCACACACATATTGATATTTTATACATAATACGGAATGGAACGAAAGATGAAAATGATACCTTTAAAATGTGTATCTTTTGAGTATGCTGTACAGCTATACCTACTTTTTATTATTATTATTATGGTGGATTTTTCCCTTATAGAAAAGCCACCATATATTGGGTTTTTATGATAAACCTATATAATTATTGGAAACTTCGTGAGTGATGATTCCAATAATAATGATAATATTATGAATCTTACCTATGGATGAGTTGATGAGGGGTGTGGGGATGCTTTATTATAGCTGTCTGGCTTCGGGTCCACTCTTGTCACCTCTGACAAATCCCTGTGTGCAGAATAAAATACAAAATTATAGAACAATTCTTCTTTGGATCAATATTATTATTGTAGATATACCACACAATAGAACGAAAGATTACAATGATACTTTCCGATATTTATCTTTTGGTTTTTGATGTGATGGTATAGATACTTATTATTATTATGATGGCCTTTTCCCTTATGGAATGGCCATCATATATTTGTTTCATATACTAAGACTAAATATTTAATGGAATCGTCGTGAGAGATGATTCCAATAATAATTAAATGAACTCACATCTGGCTACTTTGACCGGATGTGGGAGAATTTTTTTAGATTATTGCTGTCAAGATTCAGGTTCAATCCTTGCCAACGCTATTATTTACCGGTAAATTAAAAAAATACATGAATATAATACACTTTATCTTTTCACACATTTCGATATTTTATATATAAAGGGGAATTGAACGAAAGATGAAAATAATACTTTTACTTATGTATGTTTTGAGTATGCTGTGCAGCCGTACTTACTTATTATTATTATGGTGGCTTTTTCCCTTATGGAAAAGCCACCATATATTTGGTTTATGTATTAAACCTATAAAATTATTGGAATCTTCGTGAGAGATGATTCCAATAATAATAATAAAAATCTTACCTCGGTTGAAAGTTGACGCGGGCTGGAACTGTTCTCGATATAGCTGTATTAATTAGGCTTCTGCTGTTGGAGACAGTTGAATACACTACTGTAAATCGTATAAAGTGATTTATTTAATTATATTTGAACTGTTTAACGATATTCTGATTTAATTTGTACGTCAAATAAGCTGCAACACACACAACCAAACTTGTAAGTTTTTGTTGCTGCTGTTGTTGGACTTCACGGACATTATATTATTATGGTACCTTTTTTCTAATAAAAAAGGCACCATATATTTGTTTTGTTCAATAAAATAACAATATTCATCGCAATCATCTTGAGAGAAGATTGCTATAATAATTAAATAATTAAAATTATTTACAGATGAGCGTCACACTAGAGAGCTTGTATTTTTAAAAATGAAAGCCGTTCATGAATCCTTTCATTTCATTTTTGAAACACACGCGTGAGGGAAACTGTTTTTCAAATATTTTTTTGACAAAATTTTTGAAAAACAGTTTTCCTCACGCGTGTGTTTCAAAAATGAAATGAAAGGATTCATGAAAGGCTTTCAGTTTTAAAAATACAAGCTCTCTGCTGCTGTCTTCGTCGTTCCGAGTTGTGATTCGAAGTGCGCGCAAATGAGGCCCGCTCAACTCGGGCCTCTTTCTTTATTCGTTTCACTTTGCGGACGGAGCCACACGAGAAAGTACTCACATTTATTTGCTTATCTTTAATTCTTATTTTAAATATCCATTTAATTACCATAAACAATTACATTACTTTACGTATACACGTAACGTGTGTAAAAATATTTAATGAGTTTTTTATAAGAAAACTCATCATTTAGGTACAATTATGCATGTATTTATGAAATCTCAGCGTTCTGATGGAGATTTTTCCGTCCTCCATGATGGAAATAACAGCATGGTTTTCAATATTATATTGTCCGTGTGGGTTTTTCGTCATTTTTCTTAATTTGTTTTCAATTAAAGCAAGGCTATTTAGTATATCATTTAGGATGTTTATGA
>JAIUND010003517.1:0-15543 GCA_034699125.1 Gisinianus flammeolus
TTATTGTAGAGCAGGTCATGACGAACAATAATGTCGCTTGACCCAAAGCTCCATCTCTAATAATTTGACCTCCAGAGAGCAGGTCAACTCGGACAAACGAAATTAAGGACAATAATCATAGTTCGTTTTTGAACTTAACAGACGATAGGAAAAATATGAAAATACAATTAAAATCGAGCGCACCGTTTTCTATAGAGTAGTGTTTTTTATCTAACGTTTGTCGTATAATCCTGTTTTACATAATATCTATACGTGCGTTCAATAATTTTAACTTGAGCTATGCCTTTGCAGTAATAATAATAAACAAAGAGCACATATATATAGTCCAATAATTTAAAACAGCGCTATTTTATGATGGGCAACCGGGAGGAAGAAATCGAAAAATTTGATGGCGAACATAAAAATCATCGTCACGTGGTTCAAGAATAAAAGTCTCGGAAAACATGCGCACTGGATTAGCATCCGTCTGCAAATAATAATAACAATAAATTTTTATTAAATAGTAATTATTATTATACCACAACAAACTGATATCGAGATTTGATAATTTTACAAAAAGTAAAATCTAATCGTGAGACCAGAAACTATAGAACAAATATTAATTCAGTGGCCATTATAAAGTCATAAAAAGATAAAATTAATGGAGTAAAAATTATGTGGCACACAGTAATGTTAAGGCACCTTTAGTTCTCCAATGACAGCGATTAAAACTCCTCCATCCAACGTGGGCATCACATCGATACTATTCGGAGTATGTTGAATTTTTGAAAACCCTAAAGCCTATACAAAAAATGGCATAATGAAATTAATAAAAAAACTCACAAATAACAAAAACACTAACGGTATTTTTTGAATATGTATCGTATAGTTTAATAATATTAAATTAATATTTTTCACGCACCCCAAATTTCTGTATAATGTTAGCTCTTCCCATAATTGATTGTCCTTCAAAAATCAGGAAGGAGTCCGTCTCCTATATTTAATATATATAGAGCAAAAAATTAAAAAATTCAAACAATATTTAAGCCCGTCGCTATATATACCACACAGCGACACCCCCACAAATTTGATTTGCAACTTAAATGATATTTTAATTAAAGTATCTCCCTGTGTGTGGCTTACAGAATAAAAATCTCCAAGCTCTTGTCGGGCTGCCGCATCCCCGTCAAATATCGTGTAATATTCACGAACAAAGGACTTTCCAATCGATTCAAAACTTGGATTTATTCCTGATGTTCTTGCAACAATTTTTGATGTTGATGGAGTCGCCGCGGCCGACGGGACGACCAACAACTTTAACAGCAGGCCGGAAAATAATACCAAACAGAATTTCTTCATTTTTCTTTTTTTTCTGTGTGATGGCTTCCCCTCGCACACAAAACTCAACACGTTCTAATATTTTCTTTGGTTTTTGACTAATATTTTTGTCTTTGTCTTTGTGATGAAAAAAAAAGGTGAAATCGTGTGGGATAATTTTAATACTTATTAGAAAATTAATTGAGTGTAAAGTAAAGTAAGTACTTAGAAAAATCAAAGGTTGAGAGTGCATGTGTGCATCATGTAAAACACACAGTTGTATAAAAACAATTGTATAGGTCATTCCTGATATCCTGCTATATGGATATAACGGGAAAAAACTAAACCGTTACAAATATAGAACGTGCCCTATACTTAATCCAATTAAGGCTTGCTGGCTATTATATAGGAACGGTAATATATTAACTGCATGCTGATGTTTCGTCAACAACCCTGTGATGTGAAAGTTTCCCTTTCAGGAATTCCAACGGATGTTTATATAGATTTGAGTCAGAGTCAGCAATCGAGCTGACCTCATATCATGAAATCTAATCCTTTTTTGTGCTCTCATTCTGAGACACAAATTATAGATATCATTACAACCCTTTGGGAAATCCAGTTTATGGTGGATTTCCGTATTTCCCAATTTGTTCTCACCTCCAACAGCATCAAACCACAAACAAAACAGCTGATGACACTTTCACGTCCCTATCTGAACCCACATTCATATATATGTAATAATTCCTTTATATATTATAGCTAAATCCACAAGAATCTATATAGGACAATGCTGACACCAGAATCCTGAGACTCGAGTAATATAATCAAATGTTCATAGAGAGAATTATGAGAGAATTGATGTCAAATTACATATCAACATGCCACGTGCCGATGTGCACGTGGCCTTAAGAAAAAATTGAGGGGACTTGGTTTCTTGGTTGAATCGCTCGGGGTCAAATTTCTCAGGGTCGGGCCAAAATGAACGGGGTCTTTGTGAAAACCGAGAATCGGGACGGCGACCACCAACATACCTGCGGGTAAAAGGTCACGTCCGAATCGGGGATTTGGTGTATACTCGTTGGGTCACTCTCCGTTCGAAACGGGTCGCGGGTGATGGGAAGAGACGGAACGGCACTCTAAACCAATTAAGGAATGCACACACATAAACACACTCCAAAAGTCAGAGGTCGAAAGGAGAAGGTCAAAAGGTCAAAATTCATGTGTAATGGATGGGAGACTCAGCACTGACAAAATGACAAACTGATGATCGAGGTAGGGCATTTTGGCAACGGCATCATACGTGATTTTTCCACCACATTAACTCGGCGCTGACCTCTTCGTCCTCCTATTGCGCAGACGCTCTTGAATTTCAGATGTGGGGACAACTTTTGATTCTCGTCAGCGGGATTCTATTTAGAAAACAATTTTTGACAACTGAACTGCAAATTTTGTTATTTGCACACAGGAAACAACGTCACAAATCGATGGAAATGAAAATGAGGAATGAATGACTTCTCCACACATATGCAAATATTTGATCGCGATGAAGATTATTATTTATTCTACTGGTAATATATAGGCAAGTCAATTAATCAATTAAAACAATCCATAATCATCATCATCATCATGTTTTTGGTATAACTTTAATAAAATTACCTAGACAAAGCCACACCCAACATGGAAAACGCAATCAGCATCCACACAGCGTTTTCATGTGGATTTCGGTGTTGAATCGACAAAAGGAAAATTGCAAAGGTCATTTTACTGTCATTTGACATTTCATTCCAAAAAGTCCTGACTCTTTTTTTTTGTCACCACATTTGTGACGTTCCCTGCTGGAAATTTTTGGTTTTCTTGAAAAAAAATGGTGGCGCTCGTCAATTTTTTCCTGGGAATTTCCTGGGCATTCGGGATTTTCCCCGCGTCAGATTCAAATTCAAATTCAAAATCTAATTTCTTTAAATGTGACATCATTTCCCGCCTTCCAAATCCCATTTGGATTTGGTCCATGGTGGTTTTGATTGCAAATTCCATGCGGATGTTGGACTCACTCATCCTCATTCCCTTCTCTTTTGCGAGTGAGCATATGACGGTGAATCTCGTCATTTTCATTGGCTCTGCCATGTCCAGCCTCGCCGACGTCACTATTCGGCTCTGCTCCTTTTGGAACTGCCGGAAAATCCTTCGTTTCGTTCAGGACCTGCGGGAACTGTCTTATTTAAAGAACAAGAACAACATCAACAAGCGGCGGGATCGGAATTTAAATTCAAATTTGGACAAATTCAAAACGGAGAAAAAGAAGAAATCCTTGCTGAAAACCGCGTATTGCTTCTCCCTGGTTCTGTATTTCCTCCCACGGGTTGTACACGCCGTCTTGACTCGGATTATCCACCACCATAGTCGACGATTTGATTTCTCCTTCATTTTCCCGCCAAACTTGAAGGAAGGATATCCAGTTTGGGCGGGTCTTGTCAAGTTCTTTTGTGGATTCCTCAATTTGTCACACCTGGTCGCCATTTTATTTGCCTACTCTTTCCTTCTCTTTTTTGGGCTGGAGCTCCTCCAGATTTTTCAAGGACTTTGTCATCGTGTTCACTCGACGACGACGAACGATGGCGGGAATTTTGAAGCAAGTGAAGAAAATGAGGAAACGACTGAAAGAGAAAGGGGAGGAGTAAACTTACCAAAAACGAGGAGGGAAATGATCCATCTGGATTTAATACTGCGCAAGGATCAACGAAGTTTGAGCGCGGAATTTCAAATATTGAAGAAATGTTTCCGGCTGTACTGGAAAGTGAGCGGGGTTTTAATTGTCGCGATTGTGTTACAAATGATTCAGGATATTTTCACAATGTTGTCCATCCTGATCGTGGCGAATCAGCGGCATGATAAAAAAATCGCCCTGGCCATGTCCAGCTGCATTCTGTTCGTGCAGATCATTAACATGGGCGAGTCCCTTCACGTCAAAGTAATTACTATACATATCGTCTGTTAAGTTCACAAAGGAACTATAATTATTTTCCTTGATTTCGTTGACCTGCTGCAAAGGTCAAACGGCTGGAGCTGTGGGTCCTTCGACATTTATTGTCTGCCATGACCTTTTCTGTCACCCTGAATTTTTTCAGAATTTTACCCACAAAGACGGACGCAGTTAGCCGCATTTCCACAAATTAAGAAAAATCGTTATATAGTTCCTTTGTGAACTTAACAGACGATATACTTTCAAATTAATTCAAAAAAAAAACCGTGTGCATTGGATTCTTTTGGCGCCATTTTCTCTATGGTATTTTTTCTTTGTTTTTTTCAGATGGCGAAATGTAAGGACCAAATCCTGCATTTCCTACTCAAAGTGGAGAAGGGCCAACAGCTAACGAGTTCTCAAGTAAGGAATTCAATTTGGAGGGGAGAATTTCAAATATTTCAAGGATTTCTATCGTATACTTTTTAAGCAAAATATTCATATGAGAATTTAATGCGGATTTATATAATTGAATTGTTGCATAGCGAGAGCGGAAGGAAGCAGCGGTTGAGATTTTGGGCTGGAATTGGAGTCTCACCGCTCTCAATTTATTCACAGTCAGCCGGAAACTTTTGCCTCGAGTCCGTTTCAAGTTTTCCCCACATAAATTGAATTTCCCCGCCAGCTTTTCATGTTATTTTAAACATCATTAATGTTTTTTTTTATGTGTGTTTTTACAGGCAGTCGCAATGGTTTTATCCAATATAATATTAATTTACCAGATGAAAATCTCCGACTCGAGTTCTCACGTGGACTCACATTGCCCCTGCTCGACGACAAATTCGACCATTCCCTAAAATGCACAGGAAGATTATATATAATAACGACGAGAAATCGGAGGCTGTGGAATGGAGAGAAGCAGAAAATGCATCAGAATACAGAAATAAATTTAAATGCAAAAAGTTTCCCCTTTAAATTTGACTCGTGAAAAAAAACGATGGGCAAAGTGGGAAAGTCAATGAAATCAAAATAAAGAGATGGAAAATTTTAACCACATATATATTTGCAACAATTTTGAAGTTTTGTTATCATTCAGCAAATTCACAATTTCGACGCGCCATTTTTGAATCATTTTATTTATTTCAAATAAATCCAAATCTCTCAGAGCCTGAACTCACATATATATTTAATTCAAATACTTTTTTCATTTTTTAGTGACTTTGTATTATAATAAGACAGGTCAAGTTCGGAGATGAGCATAATCGGATAACCCGGTTCGGTTTTATAATGAAAAATGATGAGGAATCTGAATCACATGGCAAAATTCGATAAATCGAAATTCTAGACCTTGAATCCAGCGGCTTACCCTGATGGGTTTCGAGCCATGTAAAGAAAATCCCCGGCCATGCCTGAACTTTCTCGGCCATGCCTATTACAATTTTGAATTTCCTGGCCACATGCCTTCAGATTTTTTGTGATTCTCCGCTCTCTGTGTGGTTTGGACACTGGCTGAATTGAGATTTTTAATTCATGTGAGGATATAGTAATTTGAAATTTGTAATTTGATGCCCACACTTTTATTATTATATTATTATTATATAGTAGCATAAAAACGTGAGCAGAAACGCATTAATTACGTACACGCTACAACGCGATCCATCATTTTGTCCACTGCTGACAGAAGCCGAGTCTGATTACAAATCACAATCACACACTCACCAAAACTCCTCCAAACAAACAAATTACAGATGCTATAATTGATACCAGATTGGATGCTTGTATTTTCCGGCATACTATGACTATGAGTGTCCAAGGACAAAGGCCAAACGTTCTGGACCCATGGACACGTGGCTCAGCAATCGTATAGAAACTGTCCCCACACCCCATTGAAAAATCAGACACTATAAACGTTCAGCTTTTATCAAACGTATATACAATCTGCACAAGCCTCATCATCATCATGAGTCTTCTGACAGCCCTCGCTTTCGCTTTGACTGTGATCACCCTGACGGCCTTCACGTCCGGCTACATCCAAGAGTTGACACTCCACGAAAGCGCCCATCTGAACGCGAGTCACTATGCCTTCCGAAAGCCCATTCCGGGCATCCCAACCACCCTCACCCAGGCCGTCACTACCTACTGCGTCACCGGATTGTAAGTTCCCCAATAATCAATATACAACTCTGTGTGCAATTTACTATATAATATCGTCTGCTAAGTTCAAAAACAAGCTATAATTATTTTCCTTACTTTCGTTTGTCCGAGTTGACCTGCTCTGAAGGTCACAATATTAGCGATGGAGCTTTGGGTCAAGCGACATTATTGTAGAGCAGGTCATGACAAACAATAATGTCGCTTGACCCAAAGCTCCATCTCGAATACTTTGACCTCCAGGGCAGGTATTCGTCAACCCCAGTCAAACGAAATTAAGGAAAATAATTATAGTTTGTTTTTGAACTTAACAGACGATATATATCTTCTCTCCTTGTCTCTTTTTTCCTGTACAGTTGGGTGGGCTACAGCGGATCGGGGTTTCAGGGGGAGTGGACAGAACTTCACGGCTTCACACCCTCCCGCACCTGCACCAATCTAAACGGGACCTTCCAGTTTGCCTCGTTCCGACATGCAGGGTTCTTGGACACGGCCGTCACTTCAATCAGTCTCTTCCCACAGGTGGGCTACCAAGGAATGGAAACGATCATGATGGAGCCGGGCTTCTCTTATCAGAATGTAAAGAGCTTCTTGGAGACGGGCGGTCGGAATTGGACTCTCTACGAAGGCGAGAAATTTGATGGGAGGTTTGTCTGCGTCAGGTTTGACCGGCTCAATGACCAACTCGGCGTGGTCGGGATCGTCAACGTCACCAAAATGTTTGGATTCAGTCAGGTGGGCTCGGGCTACAGTAGCTGCGTGTAGCATCAAGAGAACACGAATCACTGCCACAGTGCCACAGTTTAACCTGAAAAAGTCCTTTCAACTTTCGATATAGCTTTAAAAACGTCAATATTAAACGTCTTTTGAACAGTCCGAGTGCATTTGTTTTTGTTTTTCATGTTAAATAATCGTGTTAAATGCTGCGCAATAAAAAGTTAAATGGGCATGTGGCGGCATTGAAAAGTTCATTGGTGTATTTTCATTCATATTTTATTGAGCCACATTGACAAAAAACTAATTTTCACATATGAATAAATACACAACGTCTGCTCGCATGGCACTAAAGGCAGCCAATGTAGCCGGAACCGACCTTAATGAGCCCGAGACTCTCAGTGACGTTCGCATATCCGGACACACCCAACTGCGCGTTGACCTTGTCAAAGACGGCGCAAGCAGACTTGCCATCAAACATCTCGCCTTCGTACAAAGTCCAATTCCGACCGCCCGTCTCCAAGAAGCTCTTCACGTTGTAGAAAGAGAAGCCCGGCTCCACCACGACCCTTTCGGCTCCTTCGAAGCCCACTTGAGGGTAGAGACTGATGGAAGGGACGGCCGTGTCCAAGAACCCTGCATGTCGGAAGGAGGAAAATTCAAAGGTCCCGTTTAGATTGATGCAGGTCTGACTGGCAGTGAAGCCGTGAAGCTCTGTCGACTCCCCTTCGTAGCCTACCCCTTCGTAGCCTACCCAACTGCAAGGAAAAAAGAGACATTATAAAGAGAGAAGATATTGTATTATATATATTTTATATATAGTAAATTGCACACAGAGTTGTATATGGAAATGGATTATTGATGGGGAACGTACAATCCGGTGACGCAGTAGGTAGTGACGGCCTGGGTGAGGATGGTTGGGATGCCCGGGACGGACTTCCGGAAAGTATAGTGACTCCCGTTCAAATGGACGCTCTCGTGGAGAGTCAGCTCTTGGATGTAGCCGGACGTGAGGGCCGTCAGGGTGACTAAAGCCAAAGCGAGGGTGGTCAGAGTACTTGCGGAGCTCATGATGATGAAGCTTGAGAAGATTGTACTATATATAGTAAATATATATACGTTGACAAAGCTGAAGGTTTAGACTTAGTAGCTGGCCCGTGTCTGATTTTTTATTGGAGTCGGAGCAGAGTTTTTATACGATTGCACAGAGCTATGTATCCACGGGTCTAGGTTTTTGTTTTTGGCCTTTGCCCTTGGAGTTTGGACGGACGCAGTTAAGCATGTGAGGAAAGGTAAGCTTCTATATATTCGCTGTGTGTGGTGTCTGACTCATTTGTTTTTCAGATTTCTGACGTCCATTTCCGTGGAATTAGTCAGTGCGTGTCTGTCTGGTTTTCAATTAAATCAGACTCCTGTCAGGAACAAAATGATTGATCTATGTACGTATCGGTATACTGCTCGTTCGTTGTGTGTGGTCTTCATTCAAGTCAATCCGTCATCAACCACGGCACCTGCCTCGTAATAAGTTTGGCAGGTGACTTTTATAATTGCTTTCATGTTATTTACGAATAAATTGAACTTATGTGGATACACAAGATACTCACATTTTGATAAGTGTACTGTATATACTATCAGTATATTACACGTGCAGAACAAATTAACAAACTCTGTGGGGACGATGACGATGAGTAGATTTGTCCGCAGCTGCAAGTCTCCTTTTCTTTTGTTTATAATATAATAAATGTAAATTCAAAGGAATTGCTTTCCTGACCAACTCGCTTAAGTTGGGTTAGTAAAATTATACGCCTTTGTCAAATTTAAGTCCATGTAGATAAGAATAAAAAACAGTTGATGACTTTGTGACCTTTTGTCATCAAAATATACCGTAATACTTTTAAAAAAATCGGCTGACAATAAAGTCTTTAAAAATATGAATTTTTATAGGGATTCATGATTTTGAAAAATCAAATGCACAAAGCTTCAAACTTCAAAAGCCTTTGTGGAATTGAATAGCGATATCAATTATAAAAGTTCATTGATTTTCAATTGTTCTTGAACTGTTTTTTTTTACTAAGAACGTTGCTCAAATTTTGAAATTGACATGTCCTTTTGTCTTTTTTTCGCAGGGTGGTATAAATTCTCAATTTAAATGTCGGGAGTTTATAAAGGAATTCGTATGTGGAAATCGCAAGTGGATGACGCAGCAATCTGGGATTGGAGTAGGTACTATATAGAAACGTTCATTGTGTCGAAGTAAACAAAGGGCAGCTCTGGGTTTTGCACAGGGAAATTATGAATTAAATGAAATGCAATTGGAAGCTGACCGTGCGGGTATTATAATATAGAGTTTCCTTGAACAACCGTTTTCAATATACATATAGTAATGCATGAGAGTAAATTCGGAAAATATCCAAGGAAGAAAATGACACTCATCCAAAAATGCGGCAAGGAAATCCCCATTGGTTTTGATTTTGTGACATGCACAGTTCAAAGGACAATAAACTCTTGTTTTTGATCAATATTCATGAACAGATGGGAAGGAAATGAAATGGACCACTTTTGTCATTATCATTATCATAAAAAACCAATTAACCCATTTAATATTAAACGTATTTATATATATTCGCTACTGTAAATGATCCTCATTTGGGCTTCACCATATATATTTCTTTCCTTCATTATCACAATCAATATATATAAGTAAATACAGACGCGAGAAGAAGCAGAAAACATCCCGTCATTTAATCCGTCAACCAATTTTCATTTTCATTTTCATTTTGATATATACTCGAAAAAAATCGTCATGACCACACTTCCGGTTTTCACCTTTCTTCTGCTAATTACAATCAAGATTCAATCTGTACGAAAAAATCTTTCAAATCATGCATATACAATTAAAACGTGGGTGTGTGTGAGTATTCATCAAAAGATATATCCCCGCGTATTTCAATTTATTTGTAACTCCATCACTGGATTTTTTTTTCAAATATGTACACAGGTGTGGACTTTTCCCGCCGCCACTGGAAGTTTTGACTCCTCCTCCTCCCCGCTAATTCCCTCGCCAAATGGTGACAAGTTCATTCAGAATACCGGTGGTGGTGGTGGTGAAAGTGCATTGGCGGACTCTCCAGCCCTTTCTCGCCCCTCCCTTTTCGGCCGGGGGGAAGAGAAGGAAGAACTTGAGCGGAAATTCAATCAGGTGTGTGATGGGGCAATGTTATCATTTTATGGGGATTTCTGATTGGTCAAAGCAAAAAGTGTGGCAAAATCTTCTAAAATTTGCAATTGAATTATTAACCGGATTATGTGTATAATTATACCGTAAAACTTGAATTAAAAGCCTAGGTTAATGATTACAATTCTTGAAATTCTTGAAATTGTCCAAAAACCAAGGATAACTCGATAGCATTACGGCAAATACACTTACACTAAATAAAACGGGACCAAAAACTAGGCTTATATTAAAGGTAGGCTTGTATTCGCGAGTATAGGCTTTCAATTTCAGTTCAAGCTTTACGGTATGCTCATTTTTTTTTTTTTTTTTTAAAGTTGGTCAAGATTTTGGGCGTTGGGAAGGAAAATGGAAAAGGAGCGAAGGCGACTCTGATTGGGAAACAAGAAGATGAGGACGGGGCAACTGGAGACGGAGTCTTGGGTTTGAATGGAGGCGCGGAATTATTCAAACAAATTGGTGAGCTTTTTGGGGCGGTTTTCGCCGGGGGATTACGACAAGCCCTCGAGGATGCGGGTAAAGAAATTTGGAGAACCCGATTCGGACCCCCGACGACTCCAACGACAACAAAAAGCAGCATCCGTCAAATCACGTCTGCCAAACTCCAAGCAAAAACTGAATCAACCACGACGCCAATGCCAATTAACACGACAACAAATACAAAGACAGTCCGACGAACCACTCCATGGCTCTCTCCTGACTACGATCTGGACAGCTACGAATTGATCACCGTAAGGACCGTTCCTTCAGATCTCCCAACATCGATGGACAAGGCAAAGGTGATTTAAGAACCAAAAAACAAAACCCGGGAAAGTTTGAAATCCTTCATATGGTTTCCTCCAATAAATTCTATATCCTGCCTATAAAAATGACATGTCACCAAAATCAATAAATGCGTTGAATGATGAATGTTTATCATTGGAATATTGGAAATTTTGGAATGTAAATTTATATGATGGTGTAATAATAATAATAATAATAATAACTGAATTCGAGGAGAAATTAGTACAAAAATGCGGGAATTGCTATACTAATGGTTCCAGTCCAGCTGGAATCGAACCCTAACCCTGTACTTGCTCAGTAGAGTTTGGATGCAATATGCAGATAATTTTACCTATAGCAAATTCCCGTATTTTCATTCCATTTCAAAAGTATATTATATATATATATATATATATATAGGTTTCATTTTCCAAAGCATTACGTGTTAAATATTATTCATTTGCTCCATCACATTGCTGTAAAAAAAGCGCACATGAATGTTTTGACATCACAGCGGCCCGACAATTATCTAAATATATTCCTATATATATTTATATTTTTATAGTTGGAGGATATGTTAAAAGGATGGACGTTATTGAACGTGAGTTTATTGACTGCGAAGCTTATTCGTCATTCGTTACACATTATGTATATATAACAACAAAAGAATCAAGTATGAAGTTAATTAATTGCATAAATGTGATATTTAATTTAATTTCTTCGTAAGTGTTCGCCGGGGGGTTTTTTAGGTTGCTCAACAAACTAAATGCACCATATAATTCTCCATTAGGACTTTCTGAGCAAGAACGACGGCGTCCTTGATGTGAACGGAATCCTTTTTACCCTCTTGATTTTGCTTCACAAAATCCTCCATGCTCGCCGTCAATCTACCACACAAATATAATCACGATAAATAAACAAAGGAAAAGCGGCGAACGTGAAAATTTTCAACAGTAAATTGAAAAATTCTATATTAGAGAGTTTGGTAAAGCCGTCGTCAAAAGAAAATCGTAAGTATTGTGGTGGGAATTTTTAAAATTCCAAATTATCATAACCAGCGAATTTAAAAATTCCCACCAAAATATTTACGATTTCCTGCATGTTTACGACGGGTTTATATACCAAACTCTCTATTGTAGCTATATATTTAATTCCGGGTTAATTTATTATGATAATTGCGGGGATCCTGAATATTTTGAGCGCTTACATGTGCGGGATCCACATGTGGAAATACTCATCTTTGGTATACGGGAAATGCTCCATGACGTCGGTGTGAAAAAGATCGAGGACGACAATCGTCGCCTTCACATCCTTGACTTTCGACAACACCGAGAAGACAAAGGTTAATAATAAAAGCTTGCAGGAATTCTCTTCCTCCTGTACATATAAATATATGAACCACACAATTCAAGCAACAATTGTGGACACATTCATATAATTATTAATTTTTTATATAAGATGTTAATTAGTATATGCAAAAAAGGATATCTATACGAATGACGACGAACCAAATGAGATGGAATTCGGATTTTGTTCATGAAATCCTTGATGAGGACAAAAAAATCCCACTCTTGGAATTTGGACAGGAAAATCCCACTGCTGCACATGACGAAGACGGTTTCTACATAAATATAAACATAAACAGAGGGATATTTAAATATTTACTCTATTGTACACAAAAGAGAGTTTGGTAAACGCGTCGTAAAAAGGGAAATCGTAAATATTTTGGTGGGAATTTTTAAATTCGTTGGTTATGTTAATTTGTTGGAATTTTACAAATTCCCACCAAAATATTTACGATTTTCTTTTTTTACGACGGCTTTACCAAACTCTCTATTAGAGAATGGAAATTATATATATGCGGATTCCCGCTTTCAGATAAAAGATGCATTTCTTATATATATGTACATACCCAGAAAATCCTCCAGACGATGGTAAAGTTTCTGTGCATGTAAAATTCAAATTCAAAAATTGTTCATATTCATTTATAGTTATTTCATTTTGGAATTGATTCCACAAGAATTCAAGTATTATATATAATATATATTATTCAAGGATGTCGCGTACCCAATGAATGAGTTTGGTAGCATTTTCCAGGAGGGCGGGAAGGAATTTTTGGATTTGTGCCCCAAATTCTGGGGAATTGACGAGTCGCTCCAGTCGTTCAAGGCTTCCGAATTCAAAAACCCCACGGATTGTCACTATATATATTATTAGTTTTTTTCAAGTTAAATTAGAGTCTCTAATTTAGAGACTTTGGTAAAGCCGTCGTAAAAAGGAAATCGTACGTATATTTTCGTGGGAATTTTTAAACGTCCAAATTCAAAATTAACATTACCAACGAATTTAAAATGTTGCCACCAAAATATTTACGATTTCCTTTTTTACGACGCGTTGACCAAAGTCTCTATTACAGACTTTTTTACAGTCTATCTAACAATAAGTAATCCAATTTCAAAAGCCTTGTGGAATTGAATTGAATTAATTTTCTTACAAATCTATATAAATTTGTGTGAGGATACCAAAAAAAAAAACTTACAAAATTCATGACGGGAAATGTGATCGGCAGCTTGGGAAATGAGTCGAGAGATCCCTTCAGAAAGTAATTGAATCCCATCCGGCTCTGTCAATTCATGAATCGTCGCTTCCCTCGTTTTTAAATTCTAATGAATAAGTATACACACACATATTAAAATACAAGGATTCAAATCAAATATAGGAAAATTACTGAATTGCTGATGATGATGATGGATGACTCACACTGACTAAAATATCTAATACATTCCAGACTTCTCTCTCTGGCAAATCCGAGCTCCTCAAATCCTTGCCCATTTTCTGTATCAATCCACCGCACGTCTTCTCCAGGTCATCTTCATTATAGTAGGCAAAAGCACAGAACGTTCGGATCGTGGGCCATCCTTTCCCATCGTATTCCGTCGACCAATTCAAAATCTCTGGACATAAATCCTGTGTGTAGAATCAATCATTCCAAAACACAACACAAATCCAATTAAAGTTTATATATAACAATAATAACAATTCTCTCTCTGCTGTCAATATATAATCAATACATATGTATATATAATACGAATCCCTGTGTGGGGGAAAATGATTTTTTTTTGTTGTCCTTTTATTACATCGGGGAAAATATGGAGTTTAATGAATTTCTGGAGGGTCTGCCCGCCGATGGAAATGATCTCGTCCGACTCCTTGAATGCCATCATTTGCTTGAGCACCCAAACGGCATAGTCGGCAAAGGAAATCTCCCGGCTCAGGATGATTTCTTTATTATTATCCCTATTTGAATTCGGATTCGGATTTGGATTCGGATTCGGATAATGTGGGATGGGAATGAGATTGGCGGCCGTGAATTGACAGCTGGGGGAACAAATGAGTTTGACGAGGGACTCCTCATAAATCCCTTTCATCACCACCGACACCCCTTCCTCATCTTCTATCCCCATCACATTGGCCATTTCACTAGTCACTCTCTACACAAATGTGTGTGTATACAAAAACAAAAAATACAAATACAAAAATATATAAATGTAACCACACAAACGCAAACACTTTTCCCTTTAAATTCAATTCAAATTTAAACTCGTAATACTTGACAGCAGCTGTTACACTTTCGGATGAGGATTTTTAACACTGTATATGTGAAGGGAATTGAATTGAATTAAATTGAATTAAATTGTGAGTTGGAAGGTAATATATAATATGTATATGGTGGGCGATGGACGGAGGATGATGATTACGACGCGAATGCTGATAGAGAAATGAATGTGGAGATCCCTGAGAGTATATATAAATCTATACAATAAAAACACACACAGAGAGAGAGAGAGAGAGAGTCAAAGTCACACCCCGCAGCACAGTCAGTCAGTGTTCAGTTCAGTCCACTTTTCCACTTCCACTTTATCTCCTTTTAAGCCTGGGTTTTTTTATCGTATATATCGCAATGGAGTTGGAGCATGAGAGCGTTGTGTGATGTTTTATATCTGTGTGTGTGTGTGTGTGGGTAATATACTTTATTACACGTGTATGAGTGTTTTGAGTATGTAATACAGTTCTAATACAGTTGTACAGTTTGTAGCTGCTCCCTCTGAATCCGCATACATATATAAATCTACATATTGTCATATTGTGTATATTGTGCATTGTGTGCTGTGTGTGTGTGTGTGTTGGAGTTCATGACGCGGAGTTCCACCCCCATCAGCACATAATATATAGAATCCAAGTCCAAATCCACAAACGCTGCCTAATATCTCATATATATATATGAACTCTTTATTGACAAAGACCTTGAAATTTTGTTACATATCGTCGCTCTAGGTATCAAAGGTTCCATCATATTTCAATTTCCTTAATGACGAAAAGTTGTACACATATACTTATTTGAATTTGTATTTGACTAATAACCAAAGGT